>JASXSY010000094.1:0-131685 GCA_034509805.1 Sipha maydis | reverse complement strand
ATGATCATTTACGCCAAAGGTACCGGTTTTCGACAAAATCCAATTTTTGTTTTCATTGTGACAATATTAGAAACATGAAATTTTCATTAAATTTTTATACCCCCATTTTCTATAAATGGTAAATAAATTTATTTTTATTGATATATAGATAATTAAAAATGCCATGTTTTTTTTAAAAGTTATAGTTTGAGAATTTTGATAAACTAATTTTGATTTGACAAAAATACTTGAAAATGTAATAATAGTTTTGCATAGATATCTATTAGGTAGTATATAAACTGGTATATAAACACATTAAAAAAAAATAAATATGTTTAGTCATGAAAAATATTTTATGAGTATTGAGTATTACATTTTGGAAAAAAAAATATAAATCACGAAAATTCACTCCATTTTTATTTATTATAACATTTTCAATTATTATACATAAAGCTAAAAAATTGGATGCAATATATGAGTCTCATCCTTTTTTTTAAACTAAAATATACAATCCTCTATATAAATTAATAATAATATCGCAGAGAAATATCTTCTGTTTTTGATTTTAAAATTACGTATTCTTTGTGTGATAAAACTTCCGAATAGCATATTAATTATTATAGTAAATCTGTACCATCTGAAAATATAATGTGCAGTGTATGTATATATTTAGATAAAAAATATCAGTGATGAGTAGCGCTTTAGAGGTCAGTTTCAGTTAATTTTTACAAAAAAATGTATTAAAATGCAAAGAAAAACTTAGAATCATTTTTAATTTATTTAAATTACCGATAATATTAATTCATCCATTTCAAAATATCTTGCGTGCATCACCGTGGGCTAATAATAATAAATATATAACTAAGTATGACATGTTCTTTCCTTGGCCGAAAATCACGTTTGACCGTGTGGTTTTTCATGGGGTTGGTCTATTGTTTCTATTGGGCGACGAATAAAATCGATACATTTATGAGTACTCGACGATTTTCGATTGCCCCGGTCTGGCTAGGCCATGTACATAAATTCATTTGGTTGACTCACCGCTGCACGGTGCGTGTGTCGGTGGCTGACTTGGCTCATATAATATTGACAAGCGCTCCGGTGGTTGCGACTCGCCGCTCCGTTGGCGTTAGCGTCGTCATCGTCGCTGGTGAACTTTGTCCCTGTGCAGCGTGTGTCGCTATGGTGATGGTGTAAAAGTTATCGAATCACGTAAATATATAACACGGCCTATGGTAGAGGTGAAACCTTAGGGGACGACCGTAATGGCTCGTGTATATAATTCATGTATTTGTGCGCATTCCCCACCGAACTACTGTGCTCTATATGAAACATAATATTAGATTACAAACGGATTCATTAGAATTTTGATAGTTGGTCGTATTAGACGAAAAGGATACTCGAGTATATTAGGTGTCGATGATCTTAAATTATAAACAAATTCGATCAGGAATTAGACATAGTAAAATGTTTCGTTGTAACTTTGACGCTGATTTGTTTACTCATTAATAATTGAACAATAAATAAATCTTTCACCCCGTCATTGAATTATTATATTAATTTAAATTAATTGATATACTTTTCTCTTTTTAATAATAGTTATAATTAAAAAATAATAATACAGTAAGGAATTATAACCGATCGACTTCAAATAAATATCTTAATTTAATAACTCAAAATATATATAACCTTGTACCTCTTAAATACCATATTACTACTCTGATGATTACTATGAACTAATAACACATAATAAATCATTAATATTAATAATAAATAATTATATACAACACCAACATCATAACAACCCTACTAGATTTTTTAGTAAAAATGTAATTTAATAAACTCCATTAGTCAACATATGATAATTATCTTATAAATAATACATAGAGAATATAAAAAAGTTACATTAACAAATATGTGAAATTATATACTACGTAATAAATAAAATTGAACTTATCATTTATATATAATTAAATTATTAATTAAACAGTACGAATATCATGTTAGAATATTCAACAAAACATACAAGACTTCAAGCATATTTTATATCAATCAAAATATGTTTATATTGAATATTAATATTAATTATGAACTCTCCTTTTTTTATATAAATAAATAAATGATTAATTAATTGTTAAATATAAGCAATTATAAATAAACTATAAACGCAGTCTATATGTGACTCTAGTGATTGAAGTTTAAAAATCATGTAGTCAGTATTATCAGTGGCGTAAATTGGCCTCAATTTCTGGTGGTGCAGAGACATATTTTATTTTCTAACTCACCAATACTTATTTCCATTAAAAATCCCCACCCAATAAACATTTTTTTTTTTGTAAAACTAATAAATAAGAATTATTTTAACAGTAAAACCTTTATTTGAAATTATATAACATTAAATAAATTTTTATTTTAAACTGAGTCGACGTCCTCTTTCAAGACATGTTGCATCAAACTCATCAATTACTTGGTCGAAATCAATGCAATAATTTTTTTTAATTTGTAAATTAGCTTAACTACTTAAACGCTTTTGTCCGATCGTCGTTCTAAGATACGTTTTCAACCTCTTTAGACAGGAAAATGAACGTTCGCATCTTGCTGTGTTAGTTGGTATGGTTAAAAGTATTTTTAAAGACTCTGTTAACTCTGTTAAAGTCTGGAAAACCTTTTTGAATATCATTTTGCCTTATATAATCTATTTTTGCTTCCAATTTTTCGGATACTGAAGTATTGTCATATTTTTGATTAAACATTCTATTATATATTTCCAATTATGTCTTCAAGGCATGTGTATTGAAGTTATATGTGTCACTAACTAATTTTAAAAGATCTTCAGTTGGTTCTTCTGACATAAATATTTCACTTAATCCACTTATAATATCCATTTGATTTTCTTTAAATGATGGGATTGGATGTGGATGGGACAAGATAATAGGTTTTTATATTGATAATATGGATACGAGAATTTGTTTTTGTAAGATATCTCATGAAATAACTGCGAAATAATATGATATTATGAAATATAGGTATAAATATTCAATGATTTTCTGGTGGTGCAAAAACATACCTTTGCACCACCACATTTTAGATGTGGTGGTGCAAGTGCCACATTTGCACCACCCAGTTTACGCCACTGAGTATTATGTACAGTGTTCAGATTAGATTATAATTTTTTATTTAGATGAAGATAAATATATTGCAATTAAAATGTAACTTGATAAAGATAAAAGTTAACTTAGTCCATATTTATCTAGATATAGATGAATATAAACACCATTTTATATAGATAGAAAAAAAGATACAATTTTTAAATTAGTGTAAATCTAATATTAAAGTTTTTTTTAAATTTTTTTTTGTTATAATTAATTTGTGTTTGCCTTACAGCAATATAATAAATTAATTTATACGCTCAAAAAAAAATTCTATTTAAAATAATTTTTTTTTTTTAAGATTCCTAATTTATTATTTATTATGGAAACAATGAATAAAGAACAGGTGAAAACAAATAACATATATTATTTATTTTTATAGAAAACTAAATAATTTTGCAATTAAATAATTATATTAATAATGTTATAATAATAACAATTATCATTTAGTAATTTCGTCATAATTATAAGTAGTTAAAATATAAATTAAATATTTACTAAGCAACATTCAATTTATGCATTTTCAACTATTCATAACTAAAAGGCACATTTTATTAATAATTAATATGCCGATAACTGTAAGAACCCATTCTTAGAGTAGTATTATTAGTACTAATTCAATTTTTATTTATAAAAAAACAATAATTATTATAAGCATACCTACTAATTTGCAATTGGAAAAAATACTATGGTTATTTATACGTTTTTGTAAATTGTATTATTTATGTTTTATGACATATCAATTTTGATTGAGAATTCAAATAAATATTTAATAAATTTGTTTGCACAATTCTGGTAATCGAAATATATCTAGATAAGCCTGAACACTGATTATGTCACTATAACTATACAGTGTATTAGTTGTATTAGTAATATTTGTATTAAATTTAATTATACAATGATGAGATTTTTTCATCGGTAGATTTTTATTTAAACAAAATAATATGATTGTGAATAATTATTTATCGTTTAAATGTCATTAGATAAAAGTACTTTCACGTATACACACTCAGTATATGTACCCAATGGTTGTTGAGTTTTTAAGTTAATTTTAAGAACATAAGTGAAACATACACGCAGTTATAGAATTGAATGAAGAAAAAAATGAAAAAAATATATACATATGATATTTGAACGTATTCTCGTTCTCTTTAAATCCGTAATTTATTTTGCCCACACTTGGGGAGGCGATTGAACAAACGCTCGTCTCGTTGCCAGAATAGAAATAAACCATGTAATTCAATTAAAGACCGATTAATAATTAACGGGGTCGCATTCAGTCAACAATGCACATGTTCCAAGACAAACATAAATTGGTCCCGACAAAACGGTTTCGGTCCCACTGCTTTCCAACACCGTAACGACATGCACACACCCGTGTGTGCTCGCACGTGCTCTAATAAAAAACTTGTCACCGAAATTTTCGACTGATTTTATTTATAAAACATTTTTTTTTTTTGTTTTTATTTTACGTTCTTTTTTTTCAGATCTTCAAACGTGCGCTAAATTTAATGAAAAATAGATATACCAATAGAAAAAATACATAAATATTGTGGCATTATTATTAACATTATTGTTATATGCGTTAAGATATGTACTTTTAATTTATATAATGTCTTCAAAGGTATTTCAACCGTTTTTTTCAATATTTGTTTAGTTGTTAATTAGATGCTGTATAATTATCAAACTCGTGACAGTATTTATATAATGATTTTTAATTTCATGAATTATATGTATTCAGTAAAATTGAAAGAATTTTATTAAATGTATACCGATAGTGTATCTATATTAGATGGAATATACACTTTCAATCAACATTTTGAACCTTATTTTTATTTGCTAACAATGTATTGAAAGATATTCATTTGATTATTTTATATTGTACTTATAGTTTTTTAGTAAACATTTTAAATTTAGTTTTACATTTTTTTTTCATTTTTCATCTTATACCTACTCAATTTTTAATCAAAATACTTTAATTAAATATACTGAAAGTTTGCCGATGTCTGTTTGGCCGTATAGTGAACATATTTTCATATTTTTAGTGCTATACGACCTAATTGATACACACGAGAAACACAAATTCAATAACAAAATGTACGAGCAATATAATGTAAGTTCCTCATTTGGTAAGAAGAATATAATATAATGTACATTTCCGCTGAAATTCTCGGTAGTTCTTGTTTATTTGATAGGGTCATAATCGATCCCATACAAATTCTACTATCTTTAGACTAAACGTACATATGATATATGTATATTTACATGTTATATTCATAGTACACGAAGGTTTGTGTATAATGAACATATTGTATAATTATACGCTATAATGAGTGCCGACAAATCCATCATTTCCTGTTGACGTACATCTTGAAAATAACTTGAGACATCACGGGGTAAACGGTCAAACCCGAGGGTATTGAAGAGGGTTCTCTCGATCAAGAAAAAAGGGTACTTGGGGCTATTTCTGACTGAAGGATGATTTATAAAATGCCAAAAAAAAATCCAATATCCGGTAGGCGTTATACATAGGTATACAGTAAAAGATAAACATGTGGTACTGGTATGCAGTGTGCAAATATATATCGGGTCTACGCATACGCACCCCGTATGCACAGGGTTTCCCTTGTCAAGATGCCTCTTCACCTCTTGATAATCTTCTATACACAATATAGTACATACCTCAGTTGCAATTTATCGATGACATGTTTTGCCTGACTAAAATGCTCATATATCGTGCATTATATTTATAGTTTCTCTAGGTTATAATAACAGTTTTTTTTTATTCGTATAATCATAATTACAATAATAATTCGCGTAAAATATATTCTGCAGAAGCGTATATTATTATATTAAATGTATCTTGCAGGATTCTTTACCTTGAAGTTTATTGATTATAAATACATATAATATTATACTACTGCCTAGCATTATTATATGCAGTTAACTATATCTATAGATAAAACGGTCCAATTTCAGAAAATAATCACATACAAAATTATACTAAAAACACAATAGATTATAAGGTAACGAATTGCTTACAAATTTGCTGAAAATTTTTAAAAATTGTTTTTTATTACTGCAATACAACACATGTATTAAATAACTGTTGAAATAACTGGTATTTTTTACTAAAACATTATTTGATTAATAGGTACATGATTAAAATGGTTTATATTAATATTATCAAATAATATTGTATATAATAAATTCAATAGATTTATTAATTATTTGTAGTTTTCTGCGATTTGCATTAAAATAGAACAGTAGCTAAAAAAATAAATAAAAAAATAGTCAAATATGAGTACATAAAAACACGAGTTAAAAAATTAATTACCAAACATATCTTATCTAAGCAATAGTTTATGTAAAATATATATATATATATATATATATATATATATATATATATATATATATATATATATATATATATATATATGTATGGTTTATCAATGCTAAACAAAAAATATATAAATGAAACTTATTGTTAGTGTTTATTGTTACTTATTTCATAGTTTTTCAACTATCAATATGTATGCCAAGTTTATTCAAAATGAATCAGAACTGCATTGTTCGTATGCTGATCGAATATGAGTATAGATACATATTTGTACATACATACATTAATGTTCACCACAAAAAATATATAATACGTAAAATGTTGACGTGGTTTGCAATATAATTGTGACCGTGATAGATTCTAGTGTACAGGTGGTGATGCTTTGACTTGTGCCGCAATAACGAGGAAGAAGAGGGAAGGCAAAAAATTAATACCCCGTAACCACTGGAAAAGAGGAGGATGAGAATATATATAAAATTAGCAGGATAGTTGTAGTATGCGTATATAGTGTAAATATATATTGCGTTTAAACGATTTTGCGGGTGTGTCGGCAACGGCATCGTATACGCAATTATAAAAGCGCGAGCGATGTGAACTTTAGTGGGAAGGGGTAGGGAGCAAAGAGCGGGCTTATGTACACTGCGATGTGGTTACAGGGTGGATTGGCCAGGGCTGAGTCGTAAGTGGTGAGTAGGGAGATAGAGAGGAAAGCGGTGCAAAAGAGTATCCGATAATTGATATGCAAATAGTACTCCCCCGCAACCACCCTCGGGTAGGGTATATTTGTTTATCTGCGGGACCGCACGCAAAGACCTCGTTTTATACACCACTTTCTCTCTCATTGTTTCTCTCTCTTTTTATCTTTCTATCTCTCTCTTTCTCTCTCTCTCTCTCTCTCTCTCTCTCTCTCTCATGAAGGGGATTACCGGGCAGCTCGCGCGCCGTTGCTCTTTCTATAATGTGTCATCCCCGTCGACGCCGTTCGCAATTTGTCTCGTTTTCACGCAACTATTCTTGTGCGTGTACGGTAGCGGGACAATAGACACACACACACACATATACACACACTCATACATACAACCCTTTCGTTGACATATATATATATATATATATATATATATATACACATACAGTGTATACATTATATATAACATACAATTTATGCGACCATGCAGAAAACCACGATCGACACGTTTAGGCGCACACGCGCGCACGTATTATAATTTTTTTCATATTATTATTGATAGTATTATATACCAACATCGGTCGTGTATAATATTTATATTATATTGTGAATGTTTAAGTTGTTTGATTTGTTCATAATATGTATACAAAGCAGTCTGTAGTCTCCGTTATTTGTCAGCGTTTGGTTCGTATTCGTTCCATATACGCAGTATTACTCTGCGATTTTGGTTAAACGACTAAAATTTAAGAGTTGCATATACGATGTATCATGTATATTCTTTATCTGAAAACTTATAATAATTGAGAGTTTATAAAAGACAACTGTGACAGCGTAATAATTTAATTAATCGAAAAATTAAATATCAGTAAAAATGTGTAGCATTAAACATTCATCTAATATTGTAGTATTATAGACACACTATACTGTATGTATTCATTGATTCGTCTTATGCTGACTAAATTATTTCAGATGTTCAATGGATGTAAATATTAATTTGTAGTTAGGAATCAAAGCATACGCTGTACACAGTTTTAAATTTTATATAAATGTATGACTCAATTTTAAGTTTTCATTGGGCAGAACATTTATAATCATTATTCATCTTATATTTAAAAAAATATATTATATGGTATAAATTATGATTCATATGAGTATAACTAATAGCAATACAATTTATTGATAATTTGGACGTTATCTTATTAACTTTTATTTATATTTTTTTAGTCTTTAGGAAGAATATCCTATAAAGTAAATTAAATCTTACTGTTTACTACTACTATCTTTATGTCACACTACATTTTAAACGTAGTTTTTGCAAGTAAGTTTAATTTAGTTATCAGTAATTTAATTAGAACACACACATTTTAACTTTAATTTTTCGTACTATCAGCGCCATAGATGTTGCCTAAATAGTTTTAAGTGATTATAGACGTGTTATTACTAAATATGAGTTTCGACATTAGTATAAATTCGTACAGATATGTATTTGTACTTGTACATACATGCATTTTCAACCACTGAATATAATAAAAAAACAAGCTATATTTTGGGATTGGCATAGATTTCTATCAATATATTCAACTTTACGATTTGTATTCGAAATCAGTATCTGATAAAATATATAGTAAACCCGTAGTTTTATTCAAATCACGAAGAAATTTGAATAAAACTTTTCAGTATACTCTCCCTCATGCATAAAACCTACTTTAAAACTATTCACCCGGTTGCCTTTGACGGGCTTTAAAGCTGCTACGTCAAAATTAGCATTATGTTTATATAACAAAGTTTGAAGACAAGACCGTTAACCTAAAGCACAAAAACCCGTAATTTTACTTAAATAATGAATATACATTCGAGATATTTCAAAATTTGTCTGCTGTAAAATATGCATTTTGTTAGGCAGATAAACGAATAAATGAGTATAATATACGAATATACATATATGTTGTGTATTGATCGAAATTTTGTCTAATTAAATGTTCATAAAACTACAGTCATTCATAAAATTATATAATTTAAGTTATTTAAAATTAACTACATATTATAACGCATTATAATTAGAGACTTAGTATTAATTAGTTGACTTGAGTCGATAACCTTTATTGTAATCAGTATAAACTTTCAATTTTTTTACGAAAACCCATAATAATAATGACTATGGGTTTTCGTAAAAAGTATATAATAATTATGATAAGTATAATATTTTAATTAAACATTATCATTTTACTATTATTTTCCTGTAAAATAGTATGTGTAGCAATTCATTGAATAGTGCGCTTAGCCTTGTAACACAATAATGTAAATTTAAAAAAAATCTTAGATGTATTTGAAATTAATTTCAATAATTTTAAGTAATTTTAAGACTCTGTATATATATAAGCAGACATTCAATATTTACAAATAAACAATATTAATATAGAGAATACCTACACTATGTAGACTTCAACTTCGTTTATACTAACTCACTAAAACATCGCTGAATTCCATATTATGTATCATATAATAAACCCTTATAGTTGACACCGATCAAATATCTTTAATAGCTATTTAGCTATACATATTTAAAAGTTATTTAGCTATACATCGATAACTTGAATGTTAACTAAAAAATTAAAAAAGATTTTAACTAATTAAAACTATTTTTATGTTTACGGATGAATTAATTTTAACAATTAAACTTAACAGACTAAAAATTGAAAAATGAATAATTAAATAGTCAATGCAATAATAAGTAAAATAATAACAAAATATATTATGGACTGTCGACTGATATAGAATACAGAAAACCAAGTAAAGAAAAATACTATAGAAAAAGACCTATAATAAATGTGTAAATTACAACAATTTATTAAAATATTATCGTTTGTCACTGATGAAAAGAAATATTATTACTAAGAATAACAATTATTATGGGTATTATATAATATATTAATACTCATGATCTTCTTCTTCTTCTTTTGCTTCGCCTTCCTCCCAACTATTTGGGGTCGGCCACCCTTGTCCTACACCTCCACTTTACTCGGTCAATCACATCTCCTCTGCACACACCGACAGCCCTCATGTCATTCTCCAAAGTCTCCAACCATCTCTTTTTTGGTCTTCCTCTTCCTCTTTTCCCTTCAACGTCCATCTTCATAACCACTCTTACTGCATTCGTTTCCTCTCGCCTCATCACATGCCCAAACCATCTCAGCCTATTTTCTCTCATCTTGTCCACAATTGGCGCTACACCAACACTACCTCTCACGTATTCATTCCTTATTCTATCTTCTCTTGTCACTCCACTCAACTAAGCATTCTCATTTCCGCGACATTCTTACTTTTTTCTATTCTCTTGTTAACCGCCCAACACTCTGAACCATACAGCATAGTTGGTCTCACTACACTTTTATAAAATTTACCTTTCAGCCTAATTGGAATTCTCTTATCGCATAACATATTAATACTCATGATAAATATTTAAATATATATATATATGTAATATTTTTCTTCACTATTTTAAATATAGATTTATGGGTATAAGATAATGTAAAATCTTACCATGTTACTTACATGCTTTGAATTTAATAGAATTTGAATAAAATTGATAACCATATATTTTATTTCATTATGATAGAATTGAGTTACTAAACTTATTGATTTTCAGAAATATAAACTTCGAAAAAATACAATTATCGAATTATTTTTTAGAATAAATTTTAAGTCATTGTATTTATAAGTAATACATTATAATATATATTATACTATAAGTGTAAAAATATTTTTAGTACTATACATAATATCAAACATTTTATTAAATTAATAAATAATTAAAAATAAATATAAGTATTATTATTAATATTTGTATATAATTTATCATGAGAGTGTATAAAGGCTATTCAATTTTTTTTCAAAAATATTTAAAAGTGAGTTTTTTAATTTTAATTTTAGACATAACTAAAAAATATTTTTCTCAATCCTGAAGTTTATCTGTACAATTTTCATCTTAAACTATTTGTCAAAAGTGTATTTTGGCTACTAATATAACGTTTATTTGGAGTTCTCCCAATGCCACAGGCCGTAAAAAAAAAAAAAAAAAGAAAATAAAGACAGTTGACAAGTGCAATACGTGGTAGATCTATTGTGTATGCATGTATGTTGTTACTTTGTTATTAATAATTTATAAATTCATTATTATCACGAAAGTATAACACTATTTATGACATTCTTCATAAATATAGTTTAAACATTCATAATGTATAATTCTTGTAAATATTTTATGAATAAAGTGAACTGTTTTTGGCAAAATATTATTAGTGTTTTTTGGAGTTATACGAGTACATGCTCAATTCGTACATGCTCAATGGGATAAAAAACCAATATCTTTCCATAATATTTCCGTTTTTGTAACGGTTTTGAAAATTATTGTTTTCTAAATTATTTATTTTATTTCATATTTAATTAGGTTAAAATACCATAATACCATATTACAATAATTTATAATGGTGGTCGTCATAAAATTTTTAAAATTTTGTATAGTATATGGTGGAAGAGTAATTAAAATACAATTTTAATTTTACAAATAATACAAAATTGTACAAATAGTATTAGTATAACTGTACACAAAAATAAAAAATAACATTAAAAGCAATACATTATACTACCAAATAAGTTAAATAGTAAGGATTCTAAATTTTTCTATCGTTGATGGTTTTGGTTTTGTATAGTATTTATAAAAATTGTACATTTACATACATTTATTTTAATTTTTATTTAGTTCATTGCAGGAGGTAGAATCAATTGTTTATTTAATTTAAATTGCATAACATATACAACTTTGATAGATTTTCATAACACATAAGTAAGTATATATTTTTTAAAAATTATAATTATATATATATTTTATACATTATGCATAGTCATGAAGATTCTGATGAAAATTTTTTAATTATTTATTTATTCGTGAGACACGTAAATTATTAATAAAGCGCGATACACTAAAAATATTTATATAGGTAAGACTATTTAATAATACACGTACTGTAGTTATTGGCAGACAAATCAATAAACGTTATGGTGTACGCCATATGTGTCTCGTAATAACATATAATTAATTTAGAGGTATATGTATAGCGTTAATTATTGGCGAATTTTCAACTTTCAAAAGATTAAGTTGATTTAAAATAAATACTAATCAATAATTCGCGTTTAGAAGAAATGTCGAATTTCAACTCTCTTATAGCAGATTATGTCAGTTATTTTATCATCAATGTTTGAAATTATAAATTCTCTATAATGTGCAATTTTTAGAGTTCATATCATTACAATTACATTAAAGTCACTCAAGTGCTTAAATAGGATAGGAGACGACTAAAATTCAAACTTATCCAGTTTTGATTATATTACCAAGAATTCATTGTTTCATTCACATTTTCTTTTATTAAAATTATTAATCATCAATGTAACGTAAAAAATGTAGGTACCGGTGGTAGATCCATTTTATACCTATATAAAAATTAAACCATTCAGTAAGCCTTTTATATTATATTATTATGTATAACGTATACGTTATACATATATAATATTCGTATACAAATATGATATAAAATTTAATATATATATATATATATTTAAGATGTATACATGTATTTATTTTATTATTATTAAATTCATCGTATGTGGCCTTTTTTTATAATATGGGATAAAAGACGACGGATCGCGTAATAACGTGCAGTGTATATGCAACAAACGCCTATCTATATAATGTAACCTTTATATAAATATGGGCCACAGGATTAAATTGTATTCGCTTCAGAAGCATCGCGTACGCGTACCTACACATACACAAATCCATGACGAATTTTGGATGAACTCGGGGGTGAAGGACGCGGCAGAAAAACTAACGGGCATGCAATCATATTTTATTATTGTTGTACCTGCAAAGAAAAGAGTCTATTAAACGTTTACATAGATCGCGATGGTGGTTTTAGTTAAAAAAATCTAACGACGACGACAATGCGAGTTATGAGGGTGAAAATAACACGTCGTCTTAGTCGCAACTAACCTTATACCACAGCGCTGATCCCCTGTGGAATTCCATCGTGTACATAATAATAATAATAGTATGGATCTGTAGTGTGCATGCGTTATATATATATATAAGCGTACGTAGTGAAGAGAGAAAACTGTCGGAGACCACCGCGGTAGTGGTATACATAATATAGAGGTGATTTGGACGTCATTTCGAGTGCCCATTATGTTTTATATTGTCACCTGCTGCCGTCACTGCTGCATAAGTCTCCGCCCTCGGCAATAAAATTCAAATTTGACCCGTTGTCGCCACTATTTCGCTGCAGCGAACTCCGTCACCGCCACTCATGGTGCGCCCATTATGATTTACACGCCACAAACCCGTGTGTTACATTGTGCATTATTTGATAAATATATGTGTGTGTGAGTGTGTATGTGTGTGTGTGTGTGTGTGTGTGTATGTGTGTATGTACGTGTGTACGTGTGGATTATTGTGATTCTCGCAGGATATAGGTAGGTACTTATATGCTACACGTATGTGGAATGTATATTGGTATTATGTGGCGAGATTGAGTATGTATGTACGCGAACAGTCGGTTTGGTGAACAAAATGAACGAAAGTTCACACGGCTGTATTCAGCTGCGTGTATAGTAATGGAATATAATATATATATTTTTAGGAATGCACTCGACGTCAATCAGTTATTTAGTTTTCATTTTTCAGCATATATGTTTTATTATTATTTAATATGCAAGTAAAACCAAAATGACAGGTTTTTTTATATTTAACGTAATCACGTTTTTTTTTTTATTATAAGGTTGTATATATATAATATATATGTATAATCATAATAATACACCGTGGAAATAAAGCTTTACGACGTTTACGAGTGAAAATTTACCTAAAACGTTTGAATATAGTACTATATTTTTAATATTTTTCGTGGTATAAATAATAAATTTGGTTATTGAAATATTTGAAATAGAACATTACATTCAGAGAGAATTAAATGCATGGAACTCGTACCTTTCATCAGCATACAGGATTTATGCTGTGCAGTATATTATAGTATATATTATGTATATAACAATAAAAAAGTTAATCATTTGGAAACCACATCGAGCTAAAAAAAAAAAACCGTCATTATTCGGTACAAGAAAAAAAAAAATTGAAAAAACAACTACTATTCTTTCAAATCGTTTCTGCGACTCGAGCAAATAATGCTCTTCTGTAATGATAATGAAGTGGAAGGGAAAAAATAGCATGTCGGCGCAAAAGGTGTATTATGTCCGATTGAAATAACAAACCGGCCATTAGATTAATGCGGTGGAGCTAAGTACACACGACAGCCGCCGCCGAGACCCACCGGCTCTAATGCCATCATCGGAGGGGGCCGAGGGGGACGAATGGGTATACACACAAGCGCGCGCGCGCGCACATATATACATACTCGTGTGCGCTCGCGTACACACAATAAAAACATCATCCCCCGGAGCGTATATATGTTTTTAAACGGCCAATTTCACAGGCGTCAAAGCAAATAAAATGGTAACTGATCAGTATACAACCCCCTCACGATTTCGGCGCTGTGTGTAGTAATATCTCATCCATATTGGTACAGCATGCGAAACACGTTTTATTATGAGCAAGTATATCATATACGTTTTATAAATGTTACGCTATAGAATATATTGTATACATTTAGAAGAAAATGTAATTTTGCCATTTTTCTCTTAATTCCTAAAAACAATCCTCTCTTTTATATTTCTATTTCCTTTTCAAGGTTCACGTTATTGGCTGCTAGAATCTAATCCAACTTATTATTCCTATACCTACGTGTGTATACGTACATTAATTTAGAATACGTATAAATATAATGCAGTTGTCATATATATGTGTGTATAGTAATGACGTACTATGTAATGGACAAAAAGTAACACGTATAAAGTTAGTGTGTGTATATACTACATGTATATGTATAATGCATATATTTATATATACTACATATATATACTGTATAAACTATATCTATATACTTAATATATATAACTGGTATATATAACATGATATACACGAGATCGGACGTTTACGCATATACTCGTAAATGTATGAAGTATGTATTAAAGTATTATTAAACATTGTGTGTGCAACATTCCGTAGATAGATAAAATACACACAGTCACATGAGAGTTGAATACGTAATTATAAATCAATAGTGGACCGGACCAGGAAATCGTTTTCAACCATAACATTATGGGATAAGTATCTGCACAATCATCATGTGGGTTAAAGATCTTGACCATATTTTGAAAGACCGGAAATATCGTATTCAATTTCAGTACACGATTTGACTCTGATGTGTACAAACGTACACAAACATAATTTTATAAGAGTAGATATGTGTATGGCAGCAAGCTTTATAAAAATTTAAATTGTCATCATAGGATGAATAATTACAATCGTCAGTGTATGACTAATATATATGTATATATTCGATGTACATATGTATTATATAATATAAAAGTATATACCTGTATAATTGTTACGAAGTAAAAAAATATTGAAAATATATAAATCAAAATATGGAGATAGATTTAGATAATATTTCATAAATTTAGATTTCACACTATATATTTAACGAAATGAAAATGTAAGTGCGAATTTTTAGAAAATGGTGTGAAATTGGGTAAGTTACAAAATATCTATTTAGGCTCAAAAAAGTATGGTCAGCTAATTTTAATTACGCTTTATATTTCATTTAGTTTTTTTAAGTTCCATAATTTAGTTACATAAAAAAAAAACCTTTAAAGTTTAATTGCGCCTTGTTTTTTTCTATCAACCTAAAAACATCCGATTAAAGTAATTACCATATAATATAAGTACTTACTGCATAAGTAGGTTCATAATTATTGTGCGTGCATAAAATAGTCCTCGCTTTATAAACTAAATGATAATAATTAAAACACATTTGTATACAAGAATAAATAAACATAAACTTATGAAATATTATCCTAATATACAATGTATTATATGCAAATATAGTTAAACCTAGATTTAGAACGCATATACGCACACACACACACACACACACAAATACACAAACGTATACGTACAAGTACCCGCAATATATATATATATATATATATATATATAGGTCGTATATGATGTTATACAGTTATATAGTATTATATTACATTAAATATGCACTCTGATCAGTCACAAACATGAATGAGGTTTAGATTGTTAATAGGATAGTAAAATATAAGTACATGTTTGTGTGATGCAGGTCCATATACTGAATATTGACGCTTATAGATTATGCTGACAAAGAAGTTGTTCGTTCTTAGTAGTTTCATCCTGTTTTATGTTATTTATATTTTTTTTTTTTACGGTTGGAACCGACGACGGCCCCGGAACTGTTTTACACATTGCTTCGGGGCCAAATATGTTATTTATATTATGTCATTACATAGGTACTTGTTCTTGTATATTATTATAATAATCTATACAATTTATGGAAAGTAACAATTAATTGTATACATATTTATGAATAATCTAATACAATAACACCCCTATATCATAATAATTAGAAAAATGTTAAAAATGTTAAAGGAATGTGTGCGTAACTTGGACTTTTATTGTGTTGCTGCCGATATTTATGTAAGTGTGTGTGTGTAAATGGTTGTCAATATTTTTCTGACGGCGTAACTAAGAAATAGAGAGAGAAAAAGAAAGAAAGAGAGAGAGAGAATGAGAGAGAGAGAGGAGAAGACTTGTCGGACAAATATCGTCTCGTTAGGGGGAGAGCAACATGTCTAAAACCACCGGAGACCATTAATCATTGTATAGCTGCGCATATATGTATAATAATATACACGCGCCCGGTGGAAACAATAATTTGTCGACGCGTATAAACCATCTAGCCGGCTGCAGTGAGAAAGAGGTGTTGAAACCGACGCGCTCCTTCTACCACGCTGCTGCGGTACTCAGTGGGTATAGTAGCGACAGTAGAGTTTGACTTGACAGAAGGCGGCTGTAGTTGCGTTAAATCAAGACGCGTGCAACGCATTGTTTTTATTTTTTTTATTATTATTAATACACGGTTAACTAGCCCCTTTTCACCGTAAAAATTTTTAAAATCTCCAAAAGAAAACGACGCTAAATTTAGTCATCATCGCCCGTATAAATATAGGTATATAATATATTTATATATATATATATATATATATATATATATATATATATATATATATATATATATATATTTATTACCATGTCGCTGCAATACGTCTTTTTCTCTGGCTGCTACAGACGGATTCGTGTAACCGCTTGTAAATCCATTTGTCGTTGCCACGCACTCGTAGGACCACCGCCCCTGTCGCAAGTGGTTCACACGCGTTCTCTGAGCTGCACAGATGCTCAGACATCGTATATACATATAAATACATCCATATATAGCTTTGGTATATATAAATTTACTTTATATATATATATATATATATATATACACATTTACTTACTTTTGTTTTTGAAAATGCCATTTTCCCGCGGCCGAAACTTTCACGATGCAACGCAAACAAACAGACGAGTGGTTATTAATTGCTTAGGAGCTTTTGTTGTCTTTGAAAACATTTTCTGCGAAACTATTCACTTGCGCGGATGGGTAGCGGCATCCTTTTCGCCTTCTCATCCGTTAGTTTTCACTTCCTTTTTCCTCAGTTTCGACCAATGTATACGAACACACACATACACACAAATATATACATATATATTTACAATTATAGTTTGGCGATGACTTTTTCTCTACAGTTCTACATCCCTTTTACAATTCGGTCCCTTAGAACCAATTTTGTTTTGAGGATACGACGTTGGCAATGAAAGACAATCCGAACGGAATAATACAATTTTTGGTCTCTACCAAAACTACTCTTGTCGTTGCTTTAACAGTCAAAAACCTAACCATCGGTACATATTATGTACATATTTAAACAAAATTGTATTAAACTATATAAGAGTATTTTATTTCCAAAGAACAACTATTTTATTTGCCGTTCTATAAGAATAGTTACTATTCAATATTTTATTCTAAATACTATTTAATGATATACCGAGTTAAAAGTAACGGTTTATGTTATGGCACATTAAAACTTTATTATTATAAATATTATAACAATATCGCGTTTTATATAATCTGCAGACTGCATAGAAAATTTAGAAATCCTAAATGTGTAGATCAACGGAACACATAATAATAATAATGTTATATTGTAGGTGATAACACATTTTAATGCTATTCTTTGTAATATAGGTATAATATATAGTATATTCTTTTACAGTAGTACAAATATCCAGGATTCATTTTTAAATCACCCATTGAAAATTATTTTTTCATATTAAATATTATATGTAGAATAACTACATGTTTCATCGAAATAGCAATCAAGTGTCTGTGTTTAATTCACACGATAAACATTAAAATTCTGCACAGAGTACGATGACAGATAAATCACGTTAATCTAAAATAATATGATGAGCAGAATAATTGATTACGACTAAATTATGCACATTTCATACAAAGTATACAATTAATTTAATATTATTGAATCGATGCATAAATGTGTGAGATGATAAAACTTTATAGCATTCAGTACACTACTATTTCTTTATATTTATGTCGATAAAAAATCATTGATAAAAATTGTTAAAATATTTTTCATTTGAGGTAAATATTGGAAAAAATAAAACTTTTAACATGTTACACATTTTCAATATTTTCATTATTAATCAATGACTAACATTAATTTGTGTTCAAAATATGTGCATTCAATGCATGATCCTTTTAAAATTTCAACTTTTCTTTACAATATATTTAATATATAATTGTCTATTTTCTTCATATTTTTATTCGACGAAGTTATTTGCGTTGTTGATGTTTTTGTTATTTGTATTGAAAAATATATGCGAACTTGAAATCTGAGAATTTAATATAAATTGAAACCTTGTCAATTCCAAATCTATTTAAAAAAAATTATATTATTTAACCGGTTATATTTTTGGTTGTTTCTTAGTTAAAAGTAAATCAAAAAATCATTGATGCCATTTATTTTCTTTTGACTTTCCTAACTATTTTTTATTTTGATACAATAATAATAAGTTGCATAATCATCTTTAAAAAAAAATAATACTAAAAAAATCAAATTTATAATATATCCGATAAATTGTGTCTTTGATCTAACATAATAATATTTATTATTTGCAGTATTATTATGATTACACATATTATTTATTGCTACAAAATAACGATTATATGGTAGCAGTTTTTAACTGAACATCAAACATCTTATTGATGGAGTCGTAGAATCAAGTGGTTAGAGAAAAATTTAGTTAATACATTTCGTCTCTTGTTTATTGGCTATATTTTTAATAATACTGTGTTACTTTAACTATGTTTTTGAGTAATTCAAAAAATATATAGTTTTTAAATTATTTATAAAATATAAATTTTTGTTTAAAAGACATATTAAATGTAAGAAAAATGTAATTGGTATCTTTCGTATTCTTATTTATTGGTTGTATATTTAATAATACAATGTAACTCGAACTACGTCCTTGAATATACAAATTATATATTATTATTTTAAAGACATACTCAATGTTTGAATACCTCTAATGTATCAAACTTGTGGGATCCTACTGAGCATAAAGCACACACTAACGGAAAATTATAATGTATAATGTCTTTGTCTTGAAAATATTATCAAATTCTAAAGTAGTGAAGTATAAGCTTTTTATATTTTACAATGCAGAATTGTTGAGTTAAAGTTAAAGTTACCCACCTTCTATTTTGATAAAAGCTTCTCCGTGAAATAAAGCAGTATTATAGCTCTACATCCATTACTATTTATTTACGAAATAGAGATGACCATTTAGTATTTCATTAAGGGCGCTCAATTATCAAATGTCAATAAAACAAGATATGAGTGAAATATCCACTAACATTTTTTTAATTTTATTTGAAAGAAAATTCAAATCAGCATGAAATATTAAGTCGTACTACGGTTTTACTTGGTGCCATATATTCGGCAGATCAGACGAATTAAATATAATATACACTTTTATTATTAAGGTTTATAATATTATATTATATTAGTACGCTAGATATCGTTCAATTGGATTTTAATCAATAAAAAATATTAATAAAATAAATGTGTGTGATGTTTATGGCTTCCTCTAGAATCAAATCCTAGAGCCACTACTTCGAGAGGTCCAGTTTACAATGATTTTGTCGCATAAATCTGGTTAAATTTGACGATTGACATTTGTCATATAAACTTTGAGGGCACATATTGTTTGCGGTTTATTTGTATAGACTTATGATTTAAGATAGCCCAAAGAAAAAAGTCTAAAGGTGTTAATTCACACAATCTCAGTGTCCAGTTCACGTTGCCTCCACACGACATAATTCTGCTCTCAATTCGCTCACGTAATATGTCTATCACTGATATCACACATGTAATACTGTGTGTCATCCTATTGAAACTACTCGTACATATCGTTGGTATTCATATCACACAGTTTAGGATATAAGAAGTTGCTAATCGTCGATCTGTTACGCTCACATTGATAGTTATGGCAATGTCAATTTTGTTTTGGAAAAAGTATAAGCCGATAATGCAGTAAGACCAAAGTCCACATCCACCAAACAGTAATTTTATCGGAATATATTTGGTATTGATGTATTTCATATGGATTAATATCGTTTCAAATCCAACAACTTTGTTTAGTCATAAAACCATTCAACCAAAAATAAGCTTTATCGTTAAAGATGATTTTTTGGGAGATGGTAAACTGCGGCAAAATTAACCTTTTTCTAAAAGTTGATATGTAAACTGCGGCAAAAAAAAAAAATTTTACATTATACAAACTGTGACAAAACCGATAAGATACATTATACAAACTGCGGCAATTTGTTTTATATACCTTCTATATGTATCGGTAAATGATTTATTAGTGCATTCCCACGTTATATAACCACTTATTTTACATAAAATTGATAAAGCTTTATCAACATAACTAATATAACTTGATAAAATTGGAGCATCTCCATTGGAAAATCATATATTTACTGATTAAGATCAGTCCAGTGCTACAAAATTCTACGACCTAAGTTCCATCAGGTTGGCACTAGTTTAGTCACAAAATCATAACAAGTATAAGTTATATAGCTGTATAGTTAAACCATATACTCTATCGTGTAATAAATCGTATATATGCGTGTGTATAACCATTAATTACTATTAATAATAAATATAAATAATCAATGGTAAATCATAATATTAATAATCCAAAACCTTTTTCAATTGCCTCACACCCTTTTCCACCGTATACAATAAAATATAGTAATACACTATTCATCTATATATATATATATATATATATATATATATATATAATATAATAACCACATGGACCAGTGCACTCGATTATCTTAATATTAAAGATCTATTGCGGTGTATAATAAACATTATAGTTTCCAGTCGTTGTGTCACGAATATTCAAATTAAATCACAAAACTATTTCAAAAATCAAATAAATATTGAATTATGACTTTCATGGTTAACATTTTATGTACAATGAACATTGCAAGTATAATATAAATAATAAGTGTAGGATATTATGAACACATAAACAATAGATAACAGCTTATCATATACTTGATATGTCTTTTATTAATTAGCTGTAAAAAATAATTTTGTAACATTATTTATATTATATTACAGTGTGCTAGATTTGATATATAATAATATTAGCATTGTATTGCGTTGTAAAATGTGTTATGTTTCTAAATTACAAGTCGTCAAGAACGCGTTTTCGCGTCAAACATGCCGTAAAACATGGTAACAATAAAAATGTATGTGGGATATACAATTATGAATGATAATGAATTATACGGAATCGTTTCTACTGAAAACAAATTAATAGTATGTGGGCTTGAATTGCAATAACATAATTTTTAACATCGTATATAATGACTAAATTAACTTTTATAGGTTTTTAGTAAATCTGATAGAATTGTTGTCCAATTGGTACTTTAGAGAAAGTAATTTTACGAATTTTCCAACAATTTTATAAATAATAATGAAAAATTGATGAAAAGTTATAAAAAAATGTAAAAACTAGTAAGAATTACGATATAACAGATCAAATTTTGTTTTCATTGTAAATTAAAAAAAATAATCATAGGGATTTGAAATCTTCACTGAATGCTTAAATCACTGTATGATTTAAATACCTAGTTCAACTTTTTATGTTTTTTAGCTTTTTTTTTGAAAATACCTATTAACTTTTTGGGTTTGACAAAAAGAATAAAAAATATAATAATAATATATTTATTATATATATATATATTATATAGAAATATGTACTATTACTGATTAATAAATTAAAAATTTAGCTTAATTAAAAAAAAAAAAATACAAGCTATTGAATATAAAATATCGATACAACAAAAATAATCATAAAAATCCGTTCAAATTTTTAATTTTTAGACTTAAGGCTTGAAAAATAAATATAAGATTGTTCATAACATTTTATTTGTAGCAAAAAAAAAGTATTAAAAAATCCTAATCATGTTTTATTTTGTAATATTTATAAAACATGATTAGGATTTTTTAATGTTTTATGTTTTTTGCTGCAATCTGTAATTCAGTCTTGTATAATACCTATATAAGTCGAAATGTACATACAGTACGTCTATAGGAACTATGCCAGTCTTAATTATTTTCGGAATATAAGAAGAAATACGCATACACTTAGTATATATGTGTGTGTGAATGTGTGTGTGTATGTTTATATTTTAACTTCTTTCTTTTTCTTCCTCTCATCTTACGCGTTATTTATATCATCATTCGCGTTCACGATTGGATTAAACTTTGACAATATTTTATTCGTCTATATAGAAAAAATAAATAAATTAAAAAAATAGTTACATTAATTATTGAATTATACACTGTGTATTATACGCGAACGTACGAGCAACGGATGATGATGGACGGTGATGGACGGTGAACGCAAGTGCGTGTGTGGGCTATTTATCCAGCATGACAGTTAAAGACTGGCAGGCGTCAGAAAACGCAATTTATTATTTTGGATTCGCAGGATTTTTGCGATTGTTCGTAGATATATCACATGCGAGATTATAAAGAGGCACCAAAGGACGTGAATTGAGGGTAACGGAATTCATAAAAAAAGATCAGTTGCCTCAATCTAACCTTTTCCAATAACCCATTATTGAAAAAAAAAAATCAATAAATCTGTTAGGTATTTTATAATTTTATAACTGTGCATATATTTTAGATTCTGAACGGAGTGATGGAATCTATTTAATTAATCACGCTGCTTAAATTCACTACTATAATTTGAAAAAAGTAATTTTAAAAGTCTTTATATCTTTTTTCTTAACAAATAATAATTTATAACATGATTGGAGTACATATATAATGTACTAAATGTTGTAATTTATTGTAATTTATTTATCAATGTAATATTTTTATAATAAAATTGCAATTTGTTTCATCCTAAATGTGGTATAACTAATATGATATTTGAGGTTTTTTTTTTATCAATACAACTAATATTGAACCTACTGTAAAATTAATATTTAGTAATTATGCTGCGTCGAGACTAAATTTGATGTATGAATACATTATTAAATTTTGATAATTTTATTTTCTTAAGCTTAATAGCCTACCGAATAGACCAAGTTACTCAATTTTACGCGGAAATTAAAAGAGGAAATGAGAAAAAGGAAAACGATTATTAAGGATAAAAGAAACTGAATAATTCTTACTTATTAAAAAATATTATTGAAAAATCCTGGATTTCCACATAGCTGTACCGTAAACAAATTACATAGATATATCGTACAAACATATTATGATCTTACTATCATATTAGTTCAATGGGATTGGTGTAAAATAATATCCGGATATCATGTGATTAAGAGGACGTTTTTGTCCGATATATATATATATAAGTATGTATTCGTATATAAATATATTACAAATAATAATAATTTATATTAAATAATATGAGTGTGTTTGCCATTGGAGAGAAGTAATTTCGAATAATTTATATATATATATATAAATATGATAAGTGGAGCGACGATTCCGGCGTTGCAGTGCGAAAAGATCTGCTGACAGCCGGTCACTGATCGTTTCTTTTTGATCCGAAAGCGACAAACGTTGTTGGTGGTGAATGAAGTCGGCGGCAGCGGCGTTTTAAATTTACACTAACGCGACACATCTGGCAATCCGTGGACCATCGGAAACACGATGACGGATTTATTTCTATTCAGTTTTTGATAGTATAATATTATTCGACCGGACGTACATATATATTATACTACCCGAAATAGACAGTAAGAAATTCGTTAATATTATAGGTATTGCATTATTATGTGTAATATCATATATACAAAATATTATATTCGTCTTTAGATTTTGTAGAACGCAAAAGTACAAATATGTAAGTTAAAGCTTGTTAATTGACGGCATACTCAGAATTTCACAATAAAATATAAGAAAATATTGACTTACTTCTGAACACGCATAAATAAAACTTTTGTTCATGCCTTATTTTTCTATCTCCTTGTACAGTATTTAGCATCTCAAAAGCATAAATAATTTTAGGGTGAAAAATGTTTTGTTTATATTAGTTGGGGTTTAAAATCAAAAATAATATTTAAAAAAAGAAAATATAATTTTTAATATATATTTTTTTAAATTCTTTCCTTCAACATTTTAATCCTAGAAGAAAATATTATATTGGACATTTTTACTGTTTTTTTTTTTTTTTTTTTTTAATAATAGTCCAGCTATACTCGAATATTTTACTGTAAGAATTAAGGATGATTCTATATGGTACTATCAAATATCTTAACATTGTAGTTATAGTTACTCTAAAGTTAATGCTAAGTACCCTTGAAGAACACATACCTATATTATATGATATAGAATATTTCAATTGTCGCACAATTTTTCTACTAACATTTTTAATTTGAGAAAAATAAATGCCTAATGTAGAAAAAGTTAAAAATAAATAATTTAAGTTAGATAAAATTCGATTTTTATTCTAATAAATAGACAGTAATTTGAAAATATTTAAATGAGAATTATATTATTATCACTGATACACAGTATTTTTATATTGGCTATCATATGAATTTCAATACCTAGGTCTAACGCATACGCTTGTAATATCACAAATGTGTTGTTAATAGTATATATCCATATATCATACTTAAATCTTAGTAAAATGTAAAATATTAATTTACATTCAAGTAGAGAAACTGAAGAAAGATATAGAAGAGTAAAACGATGTTTGTATAATACACATTATATATTAGTAATCAAATGTGAAATCGTATAATTTCGTTTACATATACATAATATACAATAAATACATCATAATACATGATATAAATAAGAAATTATTCACAAGTGATAAAAATTATTATACATTTTGACGAGTGAATATATTAATATTATAATAATATATTCAATACATGTTACAAATACGTATTACAAATATCATAAATTATCGTATGCCGTATCACTTGATTGGTATACCACAAACGAATTTTACATCAAAAACAAATAGTATTAACTCATAAAGTCTATATGGGCCCCGTATGTGTATTTTTTTTTTGATACTTAGTACTTTTTAATACTATTGGTTACATTCTTAAAATCAAAACATCTATATGGTGTGAAAAATATTTAAATCGACAATATATTATTACTAACGATGTACCTATATTATATAAATATTATAATGGACACTTTTATGTTTCAAGAATCACACCTATATTTATAATTGATTATAGTTATTTTACGTACATTATTACCCTATGTATGTATTAAATATTATAAATAATTTGAATGCATTTTATATCAAAAATCAAAATGTTAGATATTTTAAAAGGTAATTCATCAATCCTTATCCAACATGCCAAATACGTACTAAAATTAACTATGATTTCATTTTAAATGCATAAAATATCTCTGTCAATAATAAAAATAAAGTTGAATAGTCCTCAATATGTTTTAAAAATTATTTACTAAACTATATTTACTGTTTTCGTTTATGGAAGATTTGAAAATGTCTTTATTTTAATTTTTTTTTTTTAGAGTATCTCACAAAGATATGTAATTAATTTTATTTGTACCTACTTTTATTCCCTTGTACTTACTTAACATAGATAATAAATTGTTAACTTATTTATTAGTATCAATAATATGGTACAATTATAAATATAAATTTGATGTAAAATACGTAAAAGGTATATATAGGTACGAATTTTTTTAAAGTCACGGATACGATAAGAACAAATATTTATTATTTATAACTATATTTATATAATACATAAAATATACATTGGAAAATAATTAAAGCAAGTACAATTTTTCATAGATTACAGTATGCATACTTATAGATATGGATATAGATACACGAAATTCTATACATAAATAACAAAAAAAATCACATGTAGGTTTACTAGAAGAAAATAAAGACTACGTACAAGATTTATGGTGAGACGAATATATATTATAATATAATGTAATAGAATGTAAAAAGTGGAAAGAAAGAAAACAAATGTATGATACACGACGAGAAATATGTAATCTCGACGAGAACGACGAGACCTTATTGATTGTATTATCGACGAAAAAAAAAAATTACTCGTAATATTGCGGATTTCAATGACCCTAATTGAGAGCAGGGATGTTTTATACAGATTATTTACAAAGGGATCGAGCTACGTCGACTGAGGTGATGAACATAAAAATTAACGTCTTTGAAATGTTGAATTACAAGTCAAATTTACAGGTCAATCGTAGTCCGGGGTTCACGTGGTATAATTGGATTTTAATTGTAAAAATACGTATTATACCGTTATAATATACGGTGAATATTAGTACAAGTAATTGGACTTGTATGGGAAAGAGCTGACTCAAAAACTATCAATTATACGACTTATTTTATGTGGTACGAAATTTGAAAAGTGTGGACATGTATTATCAGTTATTACATATACACAGTACATTATTTTCTAATTGTTTTCATATCAATCAATAAAACTTTTATGTAATTTTACTGTTGATGTGAATAATTCTATTGACAACTATTGAAAAAAACACTCATTATTACAAGCGATTCGCATCATTTTTGGAACACGAATATTTGTTCACCCTGTTTAAACACTTAATAATAATAACAGCTATTCGCTTAACACGATCAGATAAGATTTTTATGATGGAAATCAATAAATGTATTCATAATTATGTTACTATCATATATAATATAATATGAACAATTTTGTAGTATTAAAAGTACCTACTTAATATAATATATATTAAATGGTTTACGGCGAATTATTAATTCAATATAATATGCGACATCATTAAATACCTATAGAGAAATTGCGTGCGCTGTACGTAAAGGCATGAGGTTCTATGTTAGGAAAAGAGGAGGGAAAGGACAAATTATAATAATATATCAATGTATATAAACACATACACATACAGACACACGCACACGCGCGCGCACGCACACACACACACACACACACACACACACACACACACACACACACACACACACACACACAGCGATGGATGGATAGATAGATGGATGTACGCATCAAATATTATAGTACACACACGTCCGTCACCTGATAAGCCTAGTCGGCGGACGTTTTCCGAGTGACAGCCAGTAGAGCAGTAGCAGCAGCAGCACCAGCATCGGGTAAACCCCATGTGGTTCGTGTCTCTTAGGTGAATCTTTTCAGTTTTTTTTTTTCTTTTTTTGTCTTCCTGCTAGCAATCATACAGTCGTCCTTGTCGCAGCAGCAGTGCCGTCGGTGTCTTTCCACTGCAGGCTTCTCATACGGACGAGTACAATTTGTTAGTCTGACAGCTCTTTCCCAGTTCCCCGTGGTCGTCATTGTCATTGTCGTCCTGTAAACAACACACACACACACACATATCATATATACTTACACATTTATACACACATAAATTTCTATATTATAGTGTACATGGCGGTAAAACAACACATGTCAACACACTATTACGAACGTATATACATTTATACAAAAATAATTATATACGCAGCCTACTTATATATAGGTATCGTGTATGCATATTCCGCGCGTGACACATTTAATAGTGCCGTCTAATTGTCAGCCTTTCGGCTGCGCGTGACAAGGGTTCGATTGGCCTGTGTACGTGTACGGATGTACAAATAAATATCTGATGACAGTGTGACGAGCAAATGAGATGTGATAAATGTACCGGAGGGAAAGTGGCGAGAGTAGAGCTTCAGGATTCACGAAGGAAGGCACAAAAAATATTTTAAACAGTCGCAAAAACGAGAAATGGTTTATTTTCTTTTTATATAACACGCATAAAGCAGTTATTATTGTTTCGAGTACATATAGTTGGACGAATCAAAAGACCTCGTGACTCGTAATTAATTGCCGCATACATCGCATATAAGTATAATATAGTATGCGCGTATAATATGTTTATGTTTCTGGGATCAGAGTTTTGGGATAAAAATACCGAGAGAATAGTCAGGACTATTATTATATATTATTAGTAATTTAGTATACATGCTTAATATTAATAATGTATATAATCCTACTTCGTATTTGTACAGCACTGCCACACACACTTCAGATAGATTCAGAAGTTTTAAAAACATGGTAGTGGCGTCAGAGATTAGAAGAGGGCTAATATATAAAGGATAAGAGCTACAAGCCATCTGCATACGTGTTTTATATAGAAAACGAAGAAAATAAAAGAAATCGGTTGAACATAATATACGCACTTGTAAGAGTTCTTTCTTACCATGTACTTTAAAACTTAATGATTGCGGATCAATGTATCAAATTAACTAGAAAAATAAACTGTTTTACTCGTATTTTGATTAAATAACATATTACTAATTACGATCATAATTAAACTTAGACTTTCGAAATTGTTAAATTTTATACATATTTCATTTAATGTCGTAAAATATAAAACAAGTGTTTAAATTAAATATAAGTACTTTAATTGATATTGGAGGTTTAATTTTAATATACTTTAATATTTTATATGGATGTACAAGATTAGTATAAATTAAATTAAATTAAACTCGTATTGAATTTCATAATAATCTAAAAATTATAAGTAATTTACAAAAATCAGAAACCATCAATTCATCACAAAGTAAGGTTTGTTATTATTATATTTATTATTAGCCTCGGTATAAAATAAGTGACTTTTTTGATATCTGAGAATATTACTTTAGACTAAATGCAATAAAGTTTAGCAAACGTTTTGTAATTTCATAATTATTTCAATGAAACATGTTGTATGAATGTAATTGATTATTATGTTTTTTATCGTAAGTAATCGAGGGTATAAGTACAAAAGCATAATAAATCCTATAGTACCGTAATAGAAGTTATCGTTTTAATCTAAAGAGCTCATTCATAGTTCATTCATGTGTATATAATAATTATTGCAGGTAAATATATTAACTTATATAAATATACAAGAAAATTAATTGTTGCACCTGTATAAATTATACATTCATCGATGAAATGACTCACAGGAAGAAGAAATTCTCGTTGTTCACTTTGTTGGGAATGAAGAGAATAATATCCGTAGAAAAAAAAATATTTTTCGAAGAATTTATTTATAAATTACAAACAATAGCAATTCGTAAACGAAGAGATGTTTGTAACATGTTTATATATGATATGTTTATAATATAATCTTCGTGAAATTTTGTTAAAATTGTTCATTTATACTTTCGATCGAACCACATATTGCCTATATCTATATAAGTACCATGAGTATAATGCCGAATGATTATAGTAAGTAATGTTAGTGGTGGCGTGAACTTATTATTTCAATGACGCAGTTGACAATTCTCAACACCTAATCTATTTGCACTTTTGCGCTATTAATTATTGTGAATTTAATTGATACACAATCGATTACGTTAAAACAAGTTCCTAACTTCTACTCAATTACAAATGTCAACTTTCAAAACTCAACCACCCATCCTTTTTCTTCATGACACAGCTGCGTCAAATTAACTCCGTTCACGCCGCCACTAAGTAATGTAAACCATATATGAACTATGTTATAGGCAGGGGCGTGCCTAGAGAGGTTTAGGTGTTTGAACCCCACCCCCAAAATTTTAACAAATTAAAAAAAAAAAGTATTCCTTATTATTTTCATACAATTAAAGTTCAATATCATAAATATTAGCTAGAATTATTTATATCATCCATTGTCGGTCTATCTGATTAAGTACTGTAAAATTGTTACCAAAATTATTATCTTGTAAAATAAATACATTTAATTAATTTACTTGGTAGTATAAATATTTAACCCCCGAAAAGAATTTTCAGGCACATCGCTGGTTTTAGGTGTATATTATTCTCATTATGTAAACTCACGTTATAGCTGTGACGAAAACTTGACCGACGAATTGCCGTTGTGTTGTTGCTGCTGATGCTGTTGCTGCTGCTGTTGTTGCTGCTGCTGTTGCTGATAGTAGTTGTGCAATTGCGTATGGGTACCGGGTGTGGGGTGCTGCGAATTACGAAATGCGCAGCTGGCTGCCGTAGCTGCGGCCACAGGATTAGGCACGACAGCGTCGAAAAAATCGGAAGGATCGGCACTGTACCAGCCGGGTGGCCGATGATGTCCAGCCGCGGCTGCCGCGGCTGCGGCCACATACTGATGGTGGTGCGAAGCAAACTCATCACCGTGATGGTGATGGTGGTGATCACCGGTAGCTGCTGCAGCGGCTGCCGCGGCTGCTGCCGCAGTGGTAGTCATATACCTATGATGATGATGGTGCAGATGGTGTCCATTATTGCCGCTACCAGCCACGGCCACAGTGGTCGAGGGTGAGTCGTCCTGGTGGTCATTGTCGTACTGCAAGTGGTGGTGGTGTTGGTGGTATGCTGACGGTGGTGGTGGGGGTGGTGGTGGTGCTGATGACGCAGAGCCACCGGACGAAGGTGGCGCAGACTGGTCACCACCAGACGTCGGTTGATTGTGCGACTGCGGCACACCCGGCTCCTTTTTCGGCTGCTTGATGCAGTCCTGTTGCACCTGCTGCATCAAGTCTTTACCACCGCTGCCGCCACCGCCACCGCCACCGACACCACTACCGCCGTGCAACAGAAGCTTGCACTGTTCTTCAGTGACCTTTTTCAACATGAGCTCCTGCTGCCGCTTTATGGCCTCTTCCTTCTCTTTTAGCGCATCCTTCTTCTTGAACCGTCTCCGGCGCCGCAAGTACGATCCATTATCGAACATGTTGTACGAATCTGGGTCTAGTGTCCAATAGCTGCCTTTGCCTGGTTTCTTATCGTCGCGTGGCTGCTTGACAAAGCATTCGTTCAGGCTTAGGTTGTGCCGGATAGAGTTTTGCCAGCCCTGCTTGTTTTCCCGGTAGTATGGAAACCGTTCCATGATGAACTGGTATATGCCGTTCAGTGTGCACCGCTTGTCTGGCGCGTTCTGTATGGCCATTGCTATGAGCGCGATATACGAGTACGGTGGCTTGACCATGTCCTTGGCTGCGGCTGCAGCTGCCGACACCACGTGATGGTGGTGGTGGTGCGAAGCTTGGTACCCAGCTGCCGGATTATACCCGTATCGCGCATACTGCTCGTACGCGCTCGGGTACGCGGCCGGATTTGACGTGCCCGGATACATACTAGTGCGGTAGTAGGCGTTTTGATCGCCAAACAGTGTGTGCATGATCGATAAAGGTGGTGAGCGGTTTATATGAATTAATTAATTAGTTAATTGTAATTATCAATCACGTTGTGTAATCGCTCGTCGCGTGTGAAACGTACTATAGAACAACAGATTATGGGAAAAATCGATACAATTGTTTTATTTCTATACGCGGTTGTTTTTACTTGGCTCGTTGTTATTATTATTGTTATTGTTATTCTAAAATAAAAAATCGATTAGGTGAGTTAAGAGTAAAGAACGCACTGTAGCAGCAGCTGATAGTGAGAGAGAGCTATGATAGTTGATGTAGCTAGTTATTTCACACCAGCAATAGCACCACACGTATAATACAAACACACACGCGATAAAACGGACCTTTTTGACGAAACTATGAAAACAACGCAGTGACAACAAAAACCCGCACGCGGACGTTTCGCTATATAAACAACCCGAAAAATCGTTTCTTCGTTCGTTCGCCACGGGTCACACACGCACGCACACCGTCGTAGTCGCAGTTGGGTCGTTGCCGTCGCCGTCGTTGTGCTCGTCGTAATCGTCGTCGTCGTCGTCGCAGTCACAGTCGTCATCACGCCCGCACGCCGAGTGCGTACCAGTCACACCACCGCCGAGCCACGAGCTGTTGACAGTGGGGGCGGTGGACCATCACCCCCGGTTGATCGTCATTTGCTCTGATTGGCCGATTCGTGGCACGCCCACCGGCCAACCAGCTCGTTCGCGTTGTCACGGCCAAACGACCGGGGTGCAGTGCCCCCTCTGACGTGTCGTGTTTTTAATGTATGTGTGTGTCGCCTGTAGTACAATATATCTAGTATGCATGTGGTTTTTTTCGCCTCCGTATTGCGGTTGCGCGACTGGGTGACCGAACTCGGCGGACCACCGTGTTTGACCGCGCACGCGCGTGCCTGTCGACCCTGATGTATATATAATAATGATTAACAATTTAACCTTACGATCGTAACGATGTTACAACCACTATAGAAGAAATACCTGTAAAATCGCGATAACCGATGAATGTATAATTACACGGCACCCAGGGTACGTATTATATTATTATATACTTTATATTATATCGTTATATGTGCGTGAGTGTACATGTAAATATATAAATATGTGTATGTGTGTGTGTATGAAATTCGTTGGTAAAGGATACATTTTTTTTATATTCCTTATTTATACATTGTAATTGTACAAAATATAATTACATTTATTTGTATGATGTTTATCTGCGGTGTACCTACTAAATATTGTTCGTGGTATATACTATGTTTATTTTGTAGAGATATAAATAATATTATAATCACGATCGATTGATATTATAATATTATAAAACAATTCGCATATTATAATTAATCATAATACTTATATTTTTGAATAATTTTTCGTTGTAAAGCACTAATTCAACTCTTAATACGTATATTATAATGAAAATATTAATTAAGGCCAAAGTTTTTCTCATCGATTTTATGAGACTCTACTTATATTTAAAATTAAGACATCAATTTTTTGAGATTGCTGATAGAAATTAGTTAAATACCCGTTTTACGTATAATTGTATTCTCAAAATAGGTTCGATTGTATAAATTTCGTAACCATTTTTTATTATTCTATTATAAATTACGGTTACCTATATATTACAAATAAAATATAAGTGTTTGTTATTATAATAGTACTTTATATAAATATGTGTATGTAAGTTTTGAAGTAATTGATAATTGAAAAAAAAAAGATAATTCTAGTGTATAATAAATAATAATAATATATAGGGCACTTTTTTTGCAATCAGTAAAACAAATTAATTGATTGTCAAAACATGAAACTTTTATAAATAATTAACGTAATAATGTTATGAATGTTATTATATCAAGTTAGAATAGTGATTTATTATTCTTATCAACGATCGACATCGGCATAATTTCGGGAAACACCCATAAAAAAATAAATGTCTCAACATGACTGGATTTCATAGATAAAAATATCTAAAACAGTTTATTATTGACGACACTTTTATCAGTTGATCGTTAAAAATCCCATTTTGTTGAAAAATAGTGAAAAACAGTATTAAAACAGAACAGTCACGGAAAACAGGACAGAACATGTGTCCTGTTTAATTCCGATTGAAAAAACAAGATATCAAGCTGAAAAACAGGACGTATAACCCTATAATAATATATCATCTAGTAGAATTATTATTTTACCATTCAAATTTTAGGATGGAAATTAGGTTTATTATATTATAAATTTGAAATACTATTATTTTGTTACTTCTTCGATATGGTTTTATTATATGAAAATGTGTTTCTATTAAATATAATAATTAATACTGATGTATAGAATACCTCCAGAGGCATGTTTATAATAATACAGTCTATAGGGAAAAATTATGGAGCTATTTGTCCCCCTTTGCTTTATTTTTCAAACATATATTATGTACTGCATGATTATATTTTTGTTTTCCATTTATATTTATGTTTAGTATATAATAAAACAATAATATTTTTATTTGCAAACATTTATCTCTCTGAAATTTTGAACTACGGAGGAAATTCAAAAAAATAACGGTAGTAAATATTAATTAAACTATAGTATTCGATATTACTTAATTATTATTTTTAATTAATAAGTATGCATTAAATGAGAAATTTTAACCACTAGTTACTGTAAATCATAATATTAGCGTAAATAATATACATTTAAAATATATTTTAAATATATAATATACATAAAAAATGTATAAATTACATATAGTATATATAAAAGTACCAATAAGAAGAAAAATATAATACTTTTACGTAGTTATAGAAGTATTTTTATTTTTTTGAACCTATAAACGTGTTACACATATTTTTTTTTGTAAGAATAGACCTACCACGAATATCTAGATTTTTCCATTCTGAAAATAACAGCTGTTATTTTCAGAATGGAAAAATACTAAGTATCTATAACTAAAACAAATTTGGAAAATGTATCACTACAGTATTATTATGGTATCTTCTACATCGTTTTAAAAACATTTTTGTTTGCATGTATTACTCTACAATACAAGCATATCATATACATAAGGGTATATGTTAACATACGTAGTGCTCGTGAGATTTAATTACCTAGCACGAAAGCGTTAAGATATGTTAAATAATAATAACCCGTACGTAGATTTGTCTAACTCTGTTACAAAAAATATATACATTTGTTTTATTCAAAGAGTAGAACAATTCAGTTGAATTGTTGTGGTGCGTTGGAGTTAGTAATCCTATGATAATAGTTACGGGTTATCATTTAAATTTGTTTAAGTTTGAAATAATATTAACATATTCATTTAAAGAAATTGCAATTAAACGATTAATTAAATTTTATTTGTATGTATATAATATAGTACATTTTCGCCGAAAGCTATTAAATTTTGTAATCTTATTGTTTATTACAACTGTGCAGTGTAAATAAAAACGTATACCTATATATAGGTACCTACTACACACAAATAGAAAAATATACTTATTACCAGGGCTCGGAAATTCTAGCAAATGCATATTTTTCTTGGTTCATCCTAGAACATCCAAAGTAAGATACAAGTATGTTTTACACTTCTCTGATGTCATTCACGAAATTTTATTTTGCTATTTTTTGCATATTTACAGTTTTTACCGCTATTTTGCTAATTTAAGGTTTTTAGTGCTATTTTTGGGAATATTTTCACATAAATACATACTATGGGAGCTATTTTGCTAATTTGGAGTCTTAAATGTTGTTTATGGGCGTATTTTTAGATAATAAAGGAAGTAAACATATATTGTTGAAAAACTAAATTAGGTACCTACCAAACAGCCGTCTACGAATATTTTAACGAAAATAAATTGTTTTATTTTAAGATGTACTCATCCGTTGTTATCGTCGATTAAATCAGCCATTTCCATTCCTTTCCAATAAATTGTTTATTTTTAAAATCGTGTTAGTTACATTGTACCATTGATTATAGAATAGATCTATTCTATAATCAATGATTGTACTATCACACTATCATCGGATTTGTTGTATTATCGTGCTGTCGTTTTAACTATGTACTAATGGTGAACACGGTAATTTTAATTAAATGTTCCGTCATCATTTAGATACATCACATGTTCGATTGATCGTGAACTGTTGTACATACTCTCAAATAGTACCTATAGTTCTTACATATTTACCACCATATTCTATGAAGTACATTAAAAATCTATAAATTTTTTGTATCTTAAATTTTTTGTTTAAAAAAATTTGTTGAAAATTTTATTTTGCATATTTTCCAATTTTTAGCGCTTATATTAAAATTTTTATGTTCATATTTAAGCGCTAAAAATTAATTTTTTTAGTGCTATAACTTCCGAGCCCTGCTTATTACACTTAAAGCGATTGCACATTGATATAAAATTAATTAATGAACTGCAGGTATTCATTTGACTGCTACTTGAAGAATTACCTCACGGTGTTTTCAAGTGGTGGGTTAGACATGGATAATGTTTTTTTTTTAAAAAAAAAAGAAAAAAATATTCTGTCGAATAGTATCATTTTGATTTATTACAACGATTACATACATACAATTATAACGTACAATGCACTATTATTGCAATTATCAACATAATATTATAACCCTATTAGCTACTTATTATTTTTGCGCTTTATATATACGGGAATAACAACAGTCATCGGTAAGTTATGGAGCTGTTACTTTCTGCGACATTTTCGACGCATTAATCGCACTGTAATGTGATATTTCTAATATTTCTGTATATCAAGCATATGTACATACATATGGTAGGTATCCTATCGTTTCTTAAACTTCATATATTATGATTTAATACATCATACAATTTTTTTCATTATTTAATCTTTGTATTATATGTTTCAAACAAAACGCTTAATCATGTAGTTTCTTAGTAATCTAAATTGTACTCATTTATTAAAAAACCTAAAATGTGTAAACGTGTGACATAGAACACTTACATTTTGTTCGCTTGTATAAAAATAATTTTAAAACTTCATTCAGTGTGACTCTACCATACGAGTAGGTACTCTACCATACGAGTATACCTACGAATATAACCGTAACGATAGAGGGTAAAGTTAAAAGAAAGAGAGATGGAAAACATTCTGCACCAATAATATACAAATATGCATAATGTATCAGTGTACAAACAGAGTGTTCACATATTGACGAATAAAGTATATTCATACGTATACTTGTGTGTGTGTGTGTTAAAGACAACGGAAGTCGTTCGGACGGATTAACTTCTTCCTGTGTGTAGTCATCATCGGCTCAGGGGACTTTCTTTTGTCGGCGTTTTGCGTTAATCACAGGGATTACCGTACAGACGTGACGTTTTCTTCGCGCGGCAAAACGCTTTTGACAAAAACGAATAATATTAATAGTAGTTAATAGTAAGAGTATATAACTATTAATATGCATGCGTATAGTAAAGCAGATTGTCAGATTGTAAAGACGCCACGCGCATATGTTTTGCTACTGCCAACACACGTATGTGTATATATACATAATCATATATATGTGTCTATTAATATTCCTAACAATAATATTATAACCGTTTATTGATATCTATGATCACGATAATTTTCAAGAGCATTGTGGTTTCTACAACATTATGCAGACTAAATAAAACATTTTTTATTACTTTAGAGTAATAATATTATATAACTTTGGTTAATTTAATATAATAATTATTGTTGTCTTTTCAAATAATTTATTCGATTTATACTCCATTTATAATAGGTAGATACTTATAAATCTAAATGACTATCATAACAATTATAATATACCGATTTACTTTTAATAGTATGAATACATATATTAATTCACGACTAAATCAGTAAACGTATTTTAAGTCACTCAAACTTTTATTTTATTCGAATATTTAGTATATTTATATATTATATTTTACTCCTTTACTCGAAGTGTATTGAAATTTCTATATTTGTATTATACTAATTATATTTATATATAAAAATGACGTGTTCAATGGTTTGCACTCAAAGGACTCGGAAACTACTTAACTGATTTTAATAATATTGTACTTCATGTGTATAATTTCATCCAATTCATAACATAGAATAGTTTATTTCTCAATTAATATTGCAAACTAAATATTTATTACAAGAAAAATGGTTGAAATTATGTCTAAGTTCTAGAAGTTTCAAACGGATGGTGGTAGAGTTAGTTTATTGACACTTATTTTTACCTCAATAACAATAAACTGTACTACTAAAAACGTATTAATATAATTTGCTTCTCATTTTATGATTTTAATTTAATTTTAATGTCACCAAAAAAATCTCCACAGTCAAAGACACAACGTCAACGTTTCGAATATAAACTTTAAACGGCCGCTCAAATTGTGGAAAGAAATACACCTCAAAAAATCAGGGTAAGAGAAAGTCGTGACAAGTATATCGGTAACAGCGTGATGAACGTCTGCAACAAATAATATCGAGAACAAGAATAATGAGTGAACAGCACATAGTCACACGTGCGTCATTTGTTCGTCTTGCGTTTGAGTATGCAGTAGACATTAATTACTTTGCATATTCTGAAATTGCTATCGTTGCAATGGATTAAGTATGCCATTATTTTCATGTATTAAAATTCAGAAATTATCCGACATGTGTTGTGCAATAGAAAAATCTGTACTTTTATCTCTTCCCATTTCATTAGATTAATCAAGCCAATCAAAATCGTCACCGGAAATGTTTCATTTTGAGTGAAATTTTTAAGAAAAAATCGTAACTAAAAAATACTTAAATTTTATATTTATATGGTTTTTGTGATGACCATAAATAAATTAATAAATTAATATATATATTGAATTATAAATTAATTGAATAAAGAGTAAATTATACAATATGATGTAACAAGTATTGTAAAAAAAATGTAATTAAAATGTTGAATTAATTTATGTTAAATCTAATTTGCATCATAATATGATATTTATTTTAAAATGTTTTTAGAGTTTACTGCGTATAGAACGACGTGCAATTTATTTCCAATTCATTATTAGAATACGTTATACTGCATTAATTATAATAATTGCAATATTAAAAAACTTTATAAAAAAAATGTCGATAAGTCAAAGTAAACATTTTTAACACACTATTACTATAAAAATTATTCTAATATATTTAACTTTGTTGAACATAAATAAAAATAAACTTTTAAATACATGATTTTTTGATTAAATTATTTTAATTCATGAATAAAAACGAAAAAATTTCTATTGTTTTGATGATGATCTTAAAAATAAGAAAATGTTAATGTATTGAACAAAATAATTTTTTATTTACTGTACCATTATTAATTCCGTAAATGTGACTAACCTAATCTAATTCACTACTTATGTGTATATTAAGTTGCCTATTATGTAAAACATTTGATTCCCATTGAATAAAAAATAAAAAAATAATTTATTGTTTACTACAAAATCGTTACCATTTTTATGTAACGAAATCAGATTATATTAAAAAAATTAATAAAAAGTCAATAAATGCATCTAATACTTTGTAACCAAATGCAACGTAAGTATAATAGGCTTTGACTTTTAATAGAGCAATTTGGCATTAAACAATATTTTTTAATTGGAATTGTGTTGGACTGTGAACACGTTGTATCGAATGTCTAACAGAATATGTAATCGTAGTATATTTATTTTTTTGCAGGATTTATTTAATACATGCGTATCACCTCTAAAACCTTATAGATTTTCAAATTGCACTGTAGCATCAGAAGATTTAAAACGATTTTTTTTTAACAAAATCTTATGCCCACATTGATCCGTTTATTAGGTATACCACTATAATACAATATATAAATTACTAATAACACTATAATATATAGTATATATTATAGTGTTATAAGTAATATTAGTAACATGTTATAATATATATATATATATATATTACGATTATTGATATAATTATGTACATTCATACAAGTCGGTATAAATTTAAAAAAACAAAATAAAAATATTTAATTTATCTAAATTTTATATGGTAATGACATTTTGCATACTTGATTTTATCTCATTGCTTTATAACAATGACACACATCAATTTACGCTAAACGTTATTATTTCTATCAAAAAAACGTTACTTTGTTAATTATTTTCAAATATATTTTAGTTTGACTTTTAGAGCACAACAATTAATTAAACTTTAATAAAATAATTAGAGGTAGCTAGAACATTCCCACCAGCCACGTCATTGGACGAAATATGTTGGACGAAATAGTATACATATTGTATACTAAACAGTCATTTATAAGGAAAAAAAGGATTAAAAAACTTGGGTAAAAAATTATATAATAATAGGTGTATAATATACTTATATAAATTGTATATTGGCAATCGAGACGCACAACTGGCTGGCTCGCATCACCTTTCCAGACATACAACAACAGATACGTAGTCACATATCGTATATAATACATATAATAATAATAATATATTTGATATCGATGTGTTCAGCGACAGCGTATTGAATTATTTAATAGGACCAATCAAATTAATACGGTCGGTTAAAAAAACATCGAGGGTCCGGGGGGCTTACACGATGACGAGGACCGATGGCTGTGCAACGGTACGGGGGTCGCGGAGATGACAAGGGATGACGGTGGCGGGCAGGAGTGCCTATTATTCGGAACAGTTGCAAACGTTGCGGCTTGACGGCTTTATATATATATATATATATATAAGCTCTGCGGTGGTGGTGGTAGATGTTTGTTCAGTGCGACCGTTTTGTTTATCTTTCACCGCGCGCGCGTCCCCGTTTGCGGTACCGCACCTATCTCCTCGCACTCGCACGCTCCCTAACTTTATACCTAGCCTTTAACGCACACGCACGCGTAAGCACCCGTTCGCCCATCGTTTTCGTATTATATTATAGTCGTCGTCGTTATTCGAAATAATAATCCCTTTGCGCGCAATGCTCGACGGGGTGAATCGTATCGTACACGCAGACAACATATATACGATATTAGATTAACAATAATGTATATTGTATTGTATTATATGTTTCACGACAGGACGAGGGGACAAATGAGCCAGTTTTTGAAGCAAAATTTCAAAGGTGGTCTTTTTGAAGACTATATTTTCTGATATCCCGTGAAACTATAAGAATATAGGATTCTCAAAAGAAAAATAATTTCGTTGAATCTAAAAACGAGTAGCCAACGAAATCATTGTGCATAATTTTTTGACCATGTCTCGACGATATAGAATATAGGTAATATATTTATAGCTTATTGGTTGGCGTGCAGAAATTAGACGACACATTTCAACTCCATAAATTTCGGCTCGATCCAGTCGACGATCCGTGTCATGAGTGTGTTCAAGTTCTGAGCTTGTCATGTCACAGCGAAAAAAGGGTTTTATCATGTACATTCGATGCGCATCCAATTGGAATTTTAATTGGTCATTAATATTATAGTCGACCTAACGCTTGGCTTGCTATTTTATCACTGACGTTCTCTTTAGGTTTAACGCTGTAAACTTAGACATAATAATAGTTTAACTGCCCATCAAGAACTGAAACTTATAAGGTTTTAACAGTTACGATTCTTAAATATATAAAATCTTAATTCCGATTTACTTTTGGTTCTTGAAAATAGAAAATTAAAATTTCAGTTCCAGTTTTGGTTAAATACGGTTTTAATCGGTACCAATTTTTTTTTTTTTTAATTTTTAAGTATATAATGTACATTTTATTGTGAAATACTACTCTCCCCTGTTTAGAAATCATGTGATTACTTATATTTACTAATATCTTGTGAACTGTAGAGTACTTAGATTTTCAATTTAGAGTATGTCTGGGACAGGGAGTTTAATACGTGGCGCATTGTTCATTATAACCACCTTTGTACCTTAAAGTATGCTTATATAAATAGAATACATTATTGTTCTTATTTTCTTATTTGGCGTAAGACCTGAGTGATTTTTAAAACACATTAAGCTAATTTTACTAGTTGTACCATCAAAGCGTTTTATCACCCTTAATAAATAAACAAAATTAAAAAAAAAAAATTGATAGTTACGAAATTTACCCAATCTACGCTTAATTTCACTTGATTAAATAAAATGTATAAAAAAATAATTTTGAAAGCCACGAAAGAAATGTCGTACTTTTTTGTTGAATGGAAAAAATAACAATTACTTTAATATAATATATTTTTACATAGAGTAATATGCTCTACGTTTTTATGTATTTGTTGCATTCAGAAGACACTCATTGTGGTAGAAACATTTTTGCGGTGCAGCTTTTCCAAAACTCGAACGGCCTGAAGCGCTATTAATGGGGATCCGATGTTAAAGATAACAAAACACGTAAACGGAATGGGAGTATTCCCACAGAGTGTACGGGCGACGATATTATATTATTTTTATTATTATTACTATTATATCGATTTCTTTCGCGTGGCTATTCTTAAGACCGCCTGTGTACGCGTCGAACAAACAATGCATGCAAGACGTGTATTGCACGTATTCGCAAACTACTGCTGTAGTTAGTTAAATAGTTTGATTTTGACGTATATACGAGTACACTGGACGTGTATGTATATTGTTAGGAATATATGGGGAAGAAAAAATCACTGGCTATTTTATATGAATATCTTATTTTATACGGTACCGATTTTTTTTTTTCAAAAATAATACATTTTAACGCGTGGGTAAGTTTATATGATAAAAAAATAAAAATTGAATAAAACCCTGACAATAACTGAATTGAATGTTTTACCCTGAGCATAGATGCATTATTGTAAGGCTCCTTAAAAATGTTACTTGTGCATTAAATAAATATTTCTTATAATCATATGGATATAATATTCATCCGAAAAAAGATATATAAATTAATATAAGAAAATTAACTTATTTGTATTGAAAAAACTTGAGTTATATGTTTTTAAATAAAGTAATAATAATAATAACAATAATAATATAAATAATAATATTTATAACAAAAATTTAATATAATATGTTTATATATACCTAAAATACATTTGTTACATTTATAATACAAAATTATTATATTTTAATAATTATATTATAGAAGTAGTATAACAATTAGTTATATAACCGTAGTTTAACACTATAAGCGTTCAGTAAACCTGCCTATTGTTTTCATTGGGTCTACTTAAATTTTTATAGATCGGTAATAATTTCCAACCAGACATTATAAATTAAAATTTTTTTCTTAAATTCTTAAATCTTATTTTAAAATTATAAATAACAAATAATCATTTACTGTCCTGCGCTCAAGTTTCCCTCTTCAAAATAAGGCTTATTGCATACTGAACGCGATGTTTTTTTGATTCATGTTTTTTCAAAACTCAGAGATACTATTAATACTGTTATGACATGAATGATATACATACTCTTGAAAATATAGAATATATATATTATATACAAATGTATGCAAGTGTTTCATATAATTTATACTGCACAATGACATCCGATCAAGAGTGTACAGTATATTAAACTGTTTAATATACTATAAAGTTATTATTATTATTAAATATTTCAAGTGTTATAATTTAACATTATAATTATAATCATATAATTTGTTTGAAATTCATTGGTATATTAATAATTCATATTTTTTAATATATATAGTAAAGTTATAAATGGGAGACATTGTTATTTGTAATTTTATATTAAATAATATTAATTAGTTTATATGACTGATTTATAAAAACAAAATGCAGGTGCAGTACTCAGATATGGGTAAGAGTTTATATGTATAATGAATCTATTCAGTGATATCTAATAAGTAATTGTCCGATAGCAAAATAATAATGATTACTAAACTTTAAAAACTACATAATAAAAAGGGATGTATTTTAATTTAAAACTGAAAGATTTATATTTAAAAATAAAAATAATAAATACATTTTTGATTTGTTTGATACATAAATAAAAGTATATTATATTTTATTAGCATAGAAAAAATACAATGCATCCTTATAAGACGATTTATATCTTATACCTTTTATTATATATAATATAAGACCTTATAATCTTTATAAGATTTATCCTTATATTATATTATTGTCTAGACTTTTTTTCGTCTTACAAATGGTGCGCTATTTTCTCTGTCATTTGATTTCATAATCCGTTTGAGTTATCTAAAATATGCATAATATACTCTTTAGTCGTTTGTAATCGTAATAATTCACGTATATGTTAAAGTCCAAGTGAATAAATTGTCATTGTAAATAAGTGGCGTCCTTAGATCCTTTTATAGGAGGGCGAACTTCATTTATGTATTTTCCAAGTATGATATAAATAATAAATAACAAAAATTTTAAGAAAAAAGCTACGGGAAGAGAGAGAGGATTTCGACCTTTAGCTTAACTTTGGCATCTTAAATTTGAAACTAGTTTAGCTATTTCTGATTGATAATTGAATTTCTTTTAGTACGTCAAAATCAATAAAAATTATTTTAAAATAATGAAATACTGAAATCAACATAACTTATTAAACTTGGGTTTAATATATTGTGTTATAAATTATACACATTGGCCGCATCGTTTTTAGTATTCTATATAATGTCTGTAAGGGAAATACATTTTCATAATTTACATTAAAAAAACATAAATAAGTACTTTGAATATTTTCTATTTTTTGTGTCATTAAAAATGCCAAGAAGACGCCAGAATGCCAATATTTGTCGTAGAACAAATGCAGCTACAAACATGAGAAATAGAAGAGCGCAAAGAACAGACGAACAATGCCAATCCGATAGTGCGAATGATTCGTAGTTGACTCACGCAGAGCAAATGACCAACAACGCCAACAGGTACATCGAACATTTATATCTGATTCATTTCTGCGTCTAGCATTTCAGTATGAGCCTGATATTGAATATTATGCTCATTCAAAAGTAGTAATTTGTGCTATGGACAAGGAATGCCCGCACTGCCATGCTCTCAAATTCAAAAATGAGCCAGTTGGGATGTGTTGCGCGTCAGGAAAGATGTAACTACCTGAAATTGAAACACAACCTGAACCATTGAACGGTTTACTTATCGGTACAGATTCTAACGTGTTCATGAAGTCAATTTGAACATTCAACTTATGTTTTCAAATCACATCGTTCGGAGCAACAGAAATAGTTCGAAATACTAATGCAAATAGTCAACAATACAATTCTACACTACGAATTTTAGTACGTTAAGGTTAGGTTAGAATTATGTATTAATTGATTATATTAATCCACCGTATATGTCAAACTTGGTTTAACTTTGATACTTTATTAGATTTAAATCATACACTAAGGTACGTACAAACAGAACTAGGTCCGCGATATACCGCAGGTAGATTGCCTACCTGATAATATACTGCTGTGAATCAAAATTTTTATTCCGGAGAGAAAACTTAAGATAAATCTAAAACATCATCCACCGAATATTAAATAACGAATTGAACAAAGTTAGAGTTATATAGAGTTGGTATATTTAACGAGCAACGAAGTGCATGGGATCAGCTAGTATATATATATATATATTTGTAACTGTAGTTCGTCTAAATATTCTTTATTCCCTCCTTTTATATATACGTATAATTCCTTGGAGATACTAACAGAATTATATCACAATAACCATTATTGACAAATGCAAACTCATGCCGATTTAAATTGGCTCATAAAATTGTTTATAATATCTAGAAATCTAAAATCCACATCGTCTTCGCTTAATACAAGTAAGCATAAAATAATTGTTTCCAATTAATACTATTTTACTAACAAACTAGAAAAATTAAGATTAAATTTTTATTAAATGTCAACATATTTTTAAGAATTACGTGTATTGAAATGACATGTTTTTCTTCGAGTTTATTAATTCATCATATTAGATCAAATCGTTGCCGTAATGGTAATACTGGTTTTTTTTATTAAAAGCTGTTCAAAAGTATAAAAAATTCGAATTCAATAACATTAATATTAATAATTTATGTATATTTATAAATATAGCAGTCACGTTTTGTCTAAAATATCTGGACGAAATCCAGGATGCTATGAGCTTTTTCTAACAATAACAAAAAAAAAAAAATAAATAAATACATTTCGGTGATTAATAGTGTAAGTGGTCTCTAGACTATTGCGTGAGTTTGGCTTTGTTCCTTTAGCGTGCGATTTCTTGTAAAATTGAGAAAAACTTTTAATATTAACAAACACTGTATCATATACGGAAAATGTTGATTAATGTTAGATCTATATAATGAATAACAAAAGTTAAAAATCAATTTTTTAAATCAAATTAAAATTGCTTAATAGTTTTTCATTAATCTACAATGTAACCGAGTGTTATTATCGATATAAAACCCTGATCAGTCACACAAGGATCATCTATTCATAAAAACTTACATCATATTATACGGTTTAAGATAAATAAGCTTTTAAAGTAATTTACTGTTTATGATATATATTGATTTAAATGTATAAAAATATTGTACCCTCAACATTTTTAGTGTGATAACTTAAATGTTATTATTAATGATAGATATTTATCAGACTTTTATATTATGAAATATGTTTATTTATTTAGGTTAAAATTTGTTTAAAAATATTCTCAAATAATTTTTTTTAATATACAGATATTAATTAAATATAATAGAACAATTGTATCAGTATACTTTTTCTAATGTTTTCTTTCATTGCTGTAACGTATGTGCACGATTAAATTTAAAAACAACGATTTTTGTGGATTCGCGGATCTTAGTCACTTAGACATTTTTTAATTTAACCAACACGTAATACGTTCATGATGAAAATAAGAGACACTATGAGACTATGAGATCTACAAGACTATGTACGATATGAACGAAAAACGAAAAAAAAAAAATCTCAAAATCCTGGCAAGTCTCCATACCCCCACCCGTGACGTTTGTCACTACTGGTACATGTTAACGGATGTACACATGAAGTGTGTGTGTGTGTGTGTGTGTGTACGTACACGTTTGTATAAACGCCAGCGAGGCCGAGCGCGGAAACACACACGCAGTGCGCAGCAGGTCCACTGCACGAACATTTCAGACCCGGTAACCAACAGCTGGTACGCGTAGTCTATTTTCGTTTAAGTCAGAATTCCGACGACCGTCACCGCTGCAACCGCCGCCGTCGCCACCGCCACCGCCGACAACTGTACATTATCGCCGTACACTCCTCTCAGCCGCGAAAAAAAAAAGTTAAGTAATAAATCTCTTATAGACTTTGACTGCCGCCGTCGTAGTCCGGTCCGGGACAAGTCTAGTATCTGAACACGGTTTCCCGCAAAAGCATTTATCACAATTATATCACCGAATATAGTGAAATACCGCGAGTGGAACTCTTGCCCCGGGAGCTTTGAATGGCAGTGCACCATGGGCAATTCGTCGTCTTCGTCGTCGTTTAACAAGCATAGACGATACAGCAACCACGGCAGCGGAGGTCTATCGTCATCGTCCGGAAAATCCGCTTCCGGTATGTGGCCATACATGTAAAACGTTCATAACCGTGTGGCTGCGTTTAATTCGTGGGTCGGTTCAGCACTAATTTTTGGTGGCATTTATATCATGTTCACATTAATTATTCTTTTTCTCTCCCTCTATCTCTCACTCTCCCTTTCTCTCTATCTCTCTCCCCCATCTCTGTCAGTCTGTCTGTCTATATTATAATATGTATTCACTCGTTTAAATTCTGTTTCTAGGTCCACCGTCCGCACCGGGAAAACCGTATCTGGTAGTCGCATCCCCAGCCGACGAACCGGACGTGATTACGGTCAAATGGAAACCACCGGCCGACAACGGCGGCTCTAACATTACTGGTAAAATTGAACGCGTATAGAATCATAATTAAATATATAATAATATATAGACAGTTGACATTTTATCATTTATTTATTTTTATACATACATATGATATCATTGTATATGTGTGGTATTTGTAACTAGTTACGTGGTGTGCGTTGACAGTCGTCATAAAGAAAAGCCCAGTAGTATCAACTCTCGAAAATGGATAAACTCTATGCAAAAAAGTTATGTATGTTGTTGAAAAGTGTCGCCGATAAGGAGTTACAAGAAAATTCTAACGGTGCTTTCATTCTATGAATGAAATGATAAGTGATGAAGATATTTTATGGGGTTTTGGTCAAATAATTAAATTTAAACATGTCATACTCAGGACGTTTACGTGATACGCCCTATATAATATAATACGTATTATATATTAGTTCCTGTATAGTACTCAACCTTTTTAAATCAATGATTTCATACATATTATGAAAATTAAATATTGTGTCCAAGTTGATGGCAAGGAAATAATTATATTCACATACGAGTAGGTATTTCGAGTAGGTATATACGAGTAGGAAGTAATGTTTTTGTATTATAGGAATGTTTCAAACATTTCTAAAACAATAATAAAAAAAAAAAAAATGATCCCTCTAATGATTAATACTCACGATATATTTTTGTTCAATTGCAGTACTTATTTTGGGATTCAGATATTCAATGTATTCATAAGACACCAACAAATCGAACAAAAATAATATTACATTTCAATTAAACTGAAATTGATTTGTATATGTTATATGAAATGAATCTGTATGCCTACAGTTGCCAAAAAATTAGGACGAAATATAAAATGTTTTAAATCTTACAGAAATTTCTATTAATAATTACTAAATGGTATAATCCATGTCTTTTAAAATATTTTCTAGTTTTAATGGAATAGTGAAAATATTCAAATATTTTTGACACTAATATTATTTATTTATCATTAAAACATTTAATTTGTAATACACTTGAACAAAATACATATTGGTTTTATATTGATTTTATTATTTTCTACTGTATATATAATTTTTTTTTAACAGTAAGTTATGAAATAAACAAGAGCAAATAAATAAAATAACATTATAAATTATAATATAAAGTTGATCTAGTTCATACTATAGATATAAGCTGACGTACTATAGGTATAATAAAAGTAACTATCAAATGATACATTATTTATATTTTATAGAAATAAAAACATATACCTGTATAATTTTATATAATAATAATAATTTTCCGGTTATTTATAAATAAAAATGTTGTGTTAATCCTCAAAGAAATGTTTTCAAAATACATACTTATAATACATTTGAACTCTGGACGATAGTCTAACTTAATTAACTTTTACTAGTTATGTGTTATTTATTTTTAATAATATATATATATATATATATATATATATATATATATATATATATATATATATTATTTATATTTATGTGTGTGTATATATATATATATATATATATATATACACACTTTTTAGCTAAATTTATAATTTTGTATTTATAAATAAATATTCCATGATTATCATACTTAAAAAAAATTCGATAAATGTGTAATGGGTAAAAAAACGTTAGTATACTTGTTCAATGAAAAATATTTTAATCTGAATCTGGTTTTAGTTTATTTTACTCATTTAAGTAAGTTTTTTTTATTAGTTGTATATTTGTTTTCGTTTTGAAAACTATAAATCATCATGATAGAACAGTTAGAATAGACATTAAGCCATCAAACGTAATTTTTTTTTTGTTTGAACTTTTAGTTATCCAATTAACCATAAAATCTTTTTATTTATATTATCATAGATATCTATCATATTCATATCATTCTATAAATTTAGGTAAATTAATTGTTTCGAATTATTTCGCAGTTGTTTATTTTTAATATAATAATACAATAACATGTTACAATAAAGGTTATATTGTGGAACATCGTCGAACTATTTCTCCGCATTGGTTAAAGCTGTTCCGGGGAAAATCGATAAACACTATTTGACTCTGAGTGGTCTCGAGCCAGGATGCCGTTATCAGTTCAGGGTGAAAGCTGTGAACTCTTTAGGGCATTCGCCGCCAAGCGTCGTTTCAGATCCTGTCACGATGACAGTGCACAGGACGGCCATTGTAGCGCCAGTTTTCATTTCCGGGATAGAAGATCGCGTTGCTTTGGAAAACGATCAAGTTCGTTACAAACACTCTATTGCATGGTGTCCGACGAGGGCTCAGTAGTTTAATAAGATGAGGGGCTTGAAACTAATAAATCCTCGTAGGACATTCTGCATACATAATTGTTTATAATAGTAGTACACCGCAGTAAATTATTATTGTGTGCTGTGATTACTAGTAGTAAATAAGCATGTAATATACGTTATTACGTTATTACGTATATACCGTATGTATACACGTAATTGATAGTAATAACACATGTTCATTAGTTATATATTAATCATACACATTTTATAGGTGAAATTTCATGTGAAATTTGAAGGGACGCCTACACCAAAAATCAGTTGGTATAAAGATGGATTTGAACTGTTCAGTAATCGAAGACAAAGGGTGAACACGGACAACGGCGTCAGTACTTTATACATTCACCAAGCCGAATACGCTGACGAAGGCGAAATAAAATGTTCAGCTACAAATAGAGCGGGTCATGCAATTACGAAAGCTCGGCTGAGACTCGAAGGTAAAGCTAAATGCAAAACACAGATCTTGCTAAAAACATCATCATCAAAAGTAAACTACAATTTTGAGTGTTTGTTTTTTCTTCCAATCTCTTCTTGTAATTCTATAATTTTCACACTGAACATGATAATATCTGCATTGGAAAGTAGTTCTTAATGGAGCTTGGTTCGCAAAGATAACTGTCGAATAATTAATTAGTTGATAAATTGCGCTAAATACATTCAAAGGATCTATTCGATATCTTAATAGTAGTAAAATACGAATGTCTTGTACCCAGTTGCATAAACGATCTATAAAAATAACTAGATAAGATATTTACTATTGAGTCGATAAACTATTAAATAAATATCTTTATCAGTTCCATAAAATAAATCTCTGTTGTATATAACGTTGAGCAAATATATAATTATTTGATAACTTACTTGGGTCATGGTAGTGTGCACAGACCTGTATTTCAATGGGTGCCTACGACACTTTTGGGACCTATTTTAACAAAATGTGTAGATATATTTAATAAATTATAATATATAATTAATTAAATAAACAAAACTACTTAAGTTTTTTATTTAATATTTTGGTATATTAGTTCTAATAAATATGTTTTCCTTGAATCTCGTATATTTTTCTCAAATAACTTAAATTATTATTATTATTATTAAATTATGTACTATTTTGGTAGTTAATCGTAGCTGTTATATTATCATAAAAAGTTTTTGAACGAAAATCTAGAAAATATCAGTGGCGTACCTGTGGGGGGGGGGGGGCAACAGGGGCATTTGCCCCCCCCCCCCCCCGAGAAGTTTAAATAAGCTTAAATAATGCAAATAATAAATATTTTCACTGATTATAATAAAAATAATAAAAATAATATAAATAATAAAAAAAAATTATTGAAACAAAATTGAGTTATTTTAATGTTAATTGTTCTTACTGATGCATTAACATCTATGGACCAGTGTAATGAAATATTATACCCAAATATTAAAAAAATGCTACATATTATTGCTTGTTTGCCTGTTTCTGTAGCTTCTGCTGAGCGTAGTTTCTCAACATTAAGAAGGTTCGTTAGTTATATGCTTTTGCATCATGCTTGCTTATATTTTATTTTAATTAATATTGCTTTGTACTTTTAAATTTAGATTGAAAACTAGGTTAAGGTCAAATATGGGCGAAGAACGCTTGGTTGGGTTAGCTTTGCTTAATATTTATAGACACAGAACAGTCGAAGTTGACTTGAATTGAAATTGATCATGTTCACCAATGATGATGAATGAATGAGAAAACCGACGATGACATATTTAGATACATTCTTTAAATTAAATAATTATAATACAATACATTTCTAATTTAAAAAAAAAAAAGAATAACCACAGGATAAATAAAATAGTCAATAACAGACAAATGACAAGAAGCTAGTAGCAATACAAGGATAAATATGAAACCGTGTTATAAATGTATAGCACATTATTATTAGTTCAAGTTGTAGAATTATTTTTATTATTTATCGAATCAAAATCGAAACTTAACAACATAATCATCAGATCAATAAAAGATAATCGTTTATGCAACAGACCATATTTATATTAATCCAACTTCTGTATTATAAAACCGATAACTACTTAGTGAACGTTAATGCAACCCGGTATGAGTGTATACCATCTCCAAAAGAAATAATAAAAAAATTCTAATGTTGTTTACATAAAAAAAATAAGTTATTTTAATTATTTTTATGTGAATGTTATTAGCACCACCAATGGTTCGTTTACCACAAGATTATGAAGAAGGTTTACTTTTAGAACAAAACGAGCCAATGAGACTCAAAGTTTCAGTTTCTGGACGACCGCTGCCACAAGTAACTTGGTTTCACGATGGAGAAGAAATACGTGGTGGTGATAGGTACAATTTGTTTTGATTTTTCACATTTTATATCAAAGTTACTTGTAAAACTGTTGAAGTTTGGAACTCAGATCCTTATTTAAATAACAACAAAATGTATAACAGTGTAATATTTATTTTTAAAAAATTAAACAAAATATACATAAAACACATTTGGAGTTATAGCTTGATTACATATATTAAGTTGATTATATTTCAATTTTTTTGGAACAAAATATTTATTTCATTATGAAATTCAACATTATTACTGTAAAATTCCATTCCATGGAACAATAAGATCAAAAAAAAAAAAAAAATTACAAAAACAGAAATATACTAATTCTATGATGGGAAATATTTTAAATTTTAGATTTGAAGTTATTCATACGGATAAATATGCTGCTTTAAAATTAGCATGCGTTAAACGATCGGATAGAGGATGTTATCAAATTCAAGCTGTAAATGCGTTGGGTGATCATACGGCTTCATTTTTAGTAACTGTAACGGGTACGTACTGCTAATTTCACAAAAACAAGCTACCTATCTAGGTAATCTAGGTAATCTGTAGGGTTAATAATTACTAAATCATATTGTTACGGTGTGAACACTATCAAACTATATTTTTATCCATATCGTTATTATTATCATCATCATACGAGTATATTCGTGCGGTGTGTGTTGGTCATTCGGTGGAAATCACTAACAAATCATTTATGGTTTCGGAACTCACGAAATATTTAGTCCAGGGCCGGATTTACTTAAAAGGCGCCCCTAGGCTAATAAAAAACAAACGCCCTTATTCCTTGGAGCATCATTTATTCAATAAGAGCTGAGAGTCTCCTCTTTATTAATTTAACAATTTTATGGTTATACAAAAATATATAATGGATTAAATTTAAATTTTTTTCAAGTCAACCTAAATAATTGGGAATATGAATGTTCAATAATATTAAATATAAATGTATAATCGTCCAATTTTCCACTAGTGGCTCTTGATGATTTGACACTGTAATAAGTGTAATGCGATAAGAATTAGAAAATATAACCCAAAATGATAAATTAGCTATAAATAAGTCCACCTAACTAAAATGGCCGTTGAAACCGAAAGTATTATAATCTGCCGTTCGAATTATGATATAATTAGATTTATAAACACAACAAAAACCTGTTTTTATATTATATGCAATTTTCAATGTATCACACACTTTTACCACCCAAAATCACATTATGTATATATATATATATTTATTTACAACTGCGAACTAATTTATAATAATTAACATTATTCATTATTCATTATTAATATTTAAGTTTAACTATATAAATTGTCGTAGATGACAGGCGCGGATCCAGCCTACCTTAACGGGGGGGGGGGGGGCGGATTATAAATAATATCGCAATAATATTGTTGTTATCGACACTTCATATGCTTATGTTACAAAAATAAAAGACAACAATTTGTGACAATAACAATTAACAATACATTAGAATGGTATAACACAAAATAATGTAATTTAATAGTACAACACATTTTGATACGGCTGACGGGGGGGGGGCGGTCGCCCCTACCGCCCCCCCCTGGATCCGCGCCTGGTAGATGATAAATTAAATTTGCAGATAATAATTATATTATCTAGTATCAACTACAAAAAAAAAAAATTCAACATCCACGGCTTAGCGCCCTCTAAGTCGTGGTGCCCCTAGGCTACAGCCTAGGTAGCCTAGTCCTAAATTCGGCCCTGATTTAGTCCATTAATGTTAATCAATTTCTAGTTGATATTTATTAAAATTATATTATATAATTATAATTGTAACTTGTTACGTGTACATTTTATTTTCAGATAGACCTTCACCGCCAGGTAAAGTACATGTATCCAAAACGTCAGGTAAATCTGTGACACTGTCGTGGAAGGCCCCGGAAGATGACGGAGGTTGTAAAATTGGAAATTTTATTATCGAGTACAACAGAGTAAATAGTCTCTTACTATTGTCCATGTTTTAATTGTTAAAGGAATTTTATTGATATTATCATTGTCATTTGCAGGTCGGGTGGGACATGTGGTTAAAAGCAACGACAAGCAGGCAACTCAAAGCAGATCTTGACGATTTACTCGAGGGATCAGAGTACAGATTTCGGGTGAAGGCAGAAAATCCTTATGGTATTAGTATACCGAGTGATGTTTCTGAACCAATATTCTTGCCGGATATCAAACGAGGGTAAATAAATACATTATTTTTAGAATTATTATTACTTTCATATAATTTTATTTTATTTTTGTATTTTGTGTGTATTTTATTTCAGTATTTTCAAACAAACGAATACGATACCTCTCTTATTCGAGGACGAAGAAAAACTGGTAAAAACTAAAGAAACGAATATGTTAGAATTTTTCGGTCGAAAATCAAAATCACCCGAGCCATCCACTAAGCCACGAAAAATAAGTGTAGATGAGGTTTCACCTCCAGTACCCAAAAGAAGGAAGAAAAAATCAAAGGATGATATAAACAATTCGGAGACGGATATTTATAGATCAATGAGTTTTCTGAATGTATCCACTGAAAATTGTCAACAGCCAATCGAACAAAAGGATCATTGGGGCCTTCCTCCTGGATTGAAGACAAATAATGGTAGAACAAGTCCCAGAGATTCTCTAAATTCTCAAAATACACCAGTATTGGATTATAAAGCTAAAAGTATGTAATAACCATTTCGTATCATTTGATTGAATTTGTTGCACTTATATACCTTTTTTTTAGGAAATTCAACAGAATCTTTACTAAAATTGAATTTTGAACGAGAGTCAGCTCCCCCTATTTCATTATCATCTCCAGAACTAGGTCCCGAGTCTGATGTTTTTGAAGAACATATAAGAAACTCATATAGCTCTAGTGAACTACTTTACGAACGAAATTTAAGTAGGTTCAATGGTTATAAAAACGATGAAAAATTGTCATCTGAAGCTCAAAAAATAGCAATATACGCAATGGACAGGAAAAATAGTTTAAGGCGGTCTCCTATAACTAGAAGATCGAATGACGGTTCGGAAGAAAAGTCAGTTTTTAGCGATTCAGGTTCTTTCCAAAGTGTGATAGAAGCATCAAAAAGAATTAAAAATGCGAGTAGCTTTATGTCATTAGAAAATAGCATAGAATCATTAGAGAATACCGGAAGAGAAATAATAGATAATAAAAACGACGATGTAGAAAATGACAATGCACCATTTACCGTGTATGACAGTATGGTGTCAGGTATATCAAAGGATTCCGATGACGAATATTTGTTAGAATATAACGTGGATGGAGAATTCATAAACTTTGGAAGCGAAAAACGAGTCCTGCAGGAACAGAAAGCATCGACCGCTTTTTTTTCCACGGTATACTACGATGACGATTATTTGTCAGATCAAAAATCATCAGATAGAGAACGATCGACATCACCCGCAGCGCTCCGAGAAATAGAAAAGTCCGACGAAATGTCACAAGATTCGTTGAACTCTGAATCTACGAGCAGCGGCGAGTATTCTCAGGGTCAACAAATTAAAAACAAAACTGACACAAGTACGGAGATATGCACGATGGTAGAATCAAAAATCAACGACCCACAGAACTATCGGCCAAGGGACGGCATCCCTAAGTACGTTATGTTACCGAATCCATTCTATAAAGAAAGCGAAAGGTCAATGAAAACGATGGAAGTATCGGAAGGTTTACCGTCACATAACCGGGTGAAGTTCGAACTGTCATCAAACTCCGAAGAAATTGTACCCCCCGAAATACCCAGACGAATGTCTGACGATGGCGACAACAGTCACCTAGCACTACCAGTCATTACGGTCACGGAAACTAAAGACCACAGCCCAAAGTCAGTTCTGAAGAAGATTTTCTTGCCGGAATTTGCAGACCAGAACGACTCTTATTACGACCGGTACAACAACGTCAATTCCAACGCATTTGACACGTTAAAACAACGACCTTCGGAATGCAAGGATGACAACAATAGGGTTACTGAAGTGTTGCAGGAAGACGCGACCATGGTAGTCGTGAAACATTACGGCGACATATTAGAGCGATATAGTGGCGTAGCGAAAAAACCATCTTCCAAGACGTATTTGGACTTCGAACAGTTGAAGATGGCTGCAATCGAGAGCGAATCCCCCGTGGTATTGGTCGACATTCAATCCACAAACAAGGGTCAAGACGACGGCGACGAAGATGAAACAGAATCAAGTGAGATTCAGTACCAAGAGGAAGAACAGGAGTATGGACGGGAACAGCTATTAGATGGAGATCTCGATAATCCGGTAATGGACGTTTCTGAAGACCAGTTGACTTCTATGATGCTGCAAGACCCTACTTCAGCGACTAATGCAATACCGTACTTAAAGATATTCGGAAATTTATCCTTGGCGTTATTTGGTTATTGGCTATACGCGTACAAGAACGAGAAACTGTCGGTGCCAGTTTTTGGATTTTTGTTAGTCCGGTTTTTTAAGACTCAAGTTTGGGATAGGATTTGATAATTTTTTTTGTGTTTTATTCTTTGAAACTGCGTTTCTGTCCAAAATTATTGTTTACTGTATACATACCTACTATTATTGTTTGATACTATTACTATTGTTAATGTATTTTATTTTTTTTATTCAAGTTGGAGATTATTGTATAGTACCTATTGTTGAAATAATTTTATATTGTAAACAAAAAGTTATAAAATATGAGACAATAAACGATAATTTTTTATATACCACACAAATTAATTATATTTCGACCGAAATAACTCTTGTCACTAAATTCTCGGTGATCTAATTACTTTTTTGTCTACTCTAGTCTCAGAATTAGGTAAAGAATAAAAGACAAAGTTGATTCTGTGTGTATATATATTTTAATAAAGTAAAAAATAAAATATACGAGTATAACGTGAAAATTGTAATTATATACTCGTATTTGTTCAACGAAAAATGAAAACATATACAATTGTTAGATAAAATTAATAACGTATTCTGCGTATATATATAAGTATATATAAGTGTAAATAAGTCTACTGTGCAGAGGAATTGTATACAACCATAGTCATCAAAATATTGCGCTTGCGTCCGCGCAGCATGTGCATGGGTAAAGAAAGACAATAGGTCACGCGACGGGAATATTGGCAAACGCTAGCGTGCGTTGTGTTGCTTCGCAAATGAAAAGAAGTCAGAGTGCGAATATGTTTGTTTCGGAGTATGAAAAAAAAACCAAAAAGAACGGAAAAGTGATTAAAAAAACAACGAAAACTTTAAAATAGACAGCGTGCGTAAGATAATCGTAACACCGCGTAAACTGCGCATGTAAAACCGATCTCTCCCCCCAGTGATCTTTTTCGGGCGTTCGGCCGCTGCGATCAGTTTTGCGCGTGCACACCGCGCCGAGATACAATCCGAAATTCATGGGTACCTATAATATACGGTGGTGTTTCGCCTAAGCATCGCAACGCATATTATACCGTCATTATAATTCTATTATTATTGTTTTATATTATAACTTTCGTGTGAGAACGACGATGTCGTTTGACTAATTCACGTGAGGGGGATCCACGGTATACCGGTGGCAAAGTACGCGTGTCTCCTACCCTTTCCTATCGCCAATATTTCTCCGCCTTATTGTCCGAGAGGAGAGACGGGTGCGTGTGAGATGCTGCAGGAAAAGGATAAGATCAAAAGACTGTAAAATTCGCACACCAAAAAAATCCTCAGGTATGTCCGCCTACGGAGCGTTATTTTGTTAATATTATTACTATTGTTATTATTGTTATTATTATTATTATTTATATTCTATACGCACTTTTATTAAACTCCAACACCAATTAAACCGATGAGTTTGTTTCCTGCCAATTTTCTTACTGCTCATATAGGCAGTAATATTAATTTAATCAAATTTTTTCATATTTGAAAGGGGTAAGAGAGGAGGAAAGTCAATATTTAAGATACATTTTCAATTAATTTGGTACAAAAACTAAAACTATATATATATATATATATACAATGTATTCACGTCCAATCGTTCATCTTATCAAGTTATATTAAAATAAAATCAAACATCAGATAGTTGCCGTCACCATCACCACTACTACGTCTTTGGACAGTTATGACTTATCGCGAGCTTGCAGTGTATCTCTTTGATTGGGAATAAAGAATAGGATTCCAAAATAAACCGCAAACGTAACAACTTATACGTAAAGAGATGAAACCAAAATTAAAAAAAAAATCCTTTATTCGATATAAAGAAATGATTTGCATAACATTATGGTAAATGGGAAAGCGAGGTGTATCCGGCGGCGGGTCATTTATTTTTAAACCGTCGATTTCCATACATTGCTCAAGGATATTTTGTGCTTAAAATTAGAGTCAGCCACACGCCACCGCGATGTGTGTGCGACGGACGATGTATATATTTCGATTTTATGCAGTGGCGGAAACCTTTGAGTTCGCGAAAATAATGCATTCGTGGTTGAACGTCTAAATAAACCTGTAAAAATTGTATAGGACGCAATAAACGCGTATACTATAAAATATTGATGTTAAAAAAAAAAAAAATTTCTGATTATATTCCAAACTTTAAGAATTTACGTTTTTTAAAAGATTTCGAAGACGGTTTACACTCCTTCTTGTACTCATGCAATTGCTATCGAAGCAAATTTAATATTTATTATCGGTACACTCTTAGAAGCCGTCTGCTATAAATTATATGGTAATAATATCGACTTGTCTCGTCTATCCAACATTTCTATTTATCTTTTCACCGTCACTCGCTTTAACTGTAGTCGACGATTTGCTATGTTTATTTATCGAACAGTTGATTGCTATAAAAAATGATCCAAGTTATCATTACTACTTCACTATGTCATCGCACTATGAGATACTATAATATATATATATATATATATATATTTTTCTCTGATTTTTAACAATCGTTAATCTTAAAAATAGACTTCGTCTTTGAGATCACATAGACAGACGATGTATTCAGATTGTGAAACCGTGAGAGAAATCAGACGAATAGTATATACAGCACATTTATATGTACTAAACAATATATATATTAGGGGTGGCGAACCTATGGCACGTGTGCCAAAGGTGATACGTTGATAAAATTTTAATAGCACAAGAAAAAATTGAAATTGTTAAAACTTTCATACAAAAAAAGTTATGCTATTTATAATAATAAGATTATAAAAATGAATAGTTATAAAATTTTAGTTAAAAGATAGATAAAGAAAAAAATGATATACATTTTAAAAATGATTTTATCTTTATACTTTAAATTTCTTCGTCAACTTATGCTTATGAAAGTTTATTCTCCATAACAAATTTAATTAAACCGAAGAAAATAAATGCTCTGACCGATAACACAATTGCTGTTAAAAGTAACAAATTACACACCTGATATCAACATTTCATTCGTTAAGAAACAACATACAATAATTAAATATATTACACCAATTTTATGGATAATTAATAAAACATTTATAAAATCATAAAAAAAAGAACCGGAAGGGGCTCGCTCTGCTGTACACTTGGGGGTGAAATGCGACTCTTCATAGGATAGGTCATTATAATGGATTTGTTAAATTTGAATTCAATGATATGTATCATTGTATACGAAAAAAGATTCTGAACGGAGATGATATGTTTGACTAGAATATAATACAATGTTATTTATAAATATTGTAATAAGTATATTTTATTTTGAAACGAAAATTTTACAAAAATTGAAAATTTAAATTGTCTATAAATAAGTCAAAATATGTCAAAATACTATTAAATTTTCAAATATTTAGTACAAGCCAAATTTTTCTTATCACCGATTATTAAAATAAAATGTAAAAAAATCGAATATTTTAAATGCCTATAAGTGGCTTAAAAATCAATATAATATTTTGAAAAAAAATATGACATAAAGGAAATACCAATCTTAACAGCTGGTAGAAATTTCAAAAATCTGCGACTTATACTTTTTGAATTATAACAAATATTTAAAATCGATTGAGAATAAATCACTATTTTATGCAATTTCGTAAATATTTAAATTTCAAACAGTCATACAATTTTTTTCTCTTAGTACGGTATAAATTTTTTTTAAAGATTTTTGAAGAGTAGCTTATAGATAACCTAGTGTTAAAATTTTGAACCTTAAGTATGAACAGAAAAAATTTTGTGAATTTTTATCTACAAAATAACTTGCAAATTTTCGCAATTTTTACATATTTTGTATAAATTGGAACTTTGAGCACTTATAAAAAAAAATTGTGACTTACGATTTTAGATTTTTTTTTATCAGTTAAGGAACAACTTATAAGAAACCTTGTATTAAATTTTCAAGATTTTCTGACCGGCCAAAAAAATTTTATCGTTATTTTAAAAAAAAATACTTAAAAAAATTGAAAATTTCAATTGTCTATAAATAGCTCAATAAAATTTAACGGTGTATAGAGAACGCTAATCTAAACATTTGGTGAAAATTTCAAGTATTTAAGTCGATTAGTTTTTGAGTTAAAGCAAAATAAAAAATTTGATTTTGTCGAAAACTGGTTTTGCGTAAAAACTCCCGTTTTCTCTTATTCTTTTAGGGTTTTTCCCGTCGCATTTAAAAAATATTGAAAATTTTTTACTTTTGACATTCCAAAGTACCAACTAGATTCATTTTCCTTTCAGAAAAGTTGATACATAAGCAAATCGAAGCATTTTTACTGCCAAAAAAGGTGTTGTCAGACACAAAAAAAAAAAAAATAAAAAAAAACACACATCATTGTAAAACTAATAGATTCCATCACTTCGTTCAGAATCTTAAATAAGTATAAAAATGTATGTTCCTTATTAATAAAAATAATGTACTCGTAAACAATTTGTCATTTTTTTTTTATCTTTAGAAAATATAATTCCTTTGGGCACGTGTACGGTTTTCAAAATCTTGATTGGAAAAATTTGACATTTGAATCAAAATAGGTTCATTATCTTTGTTTTATATGATATACGATAAAAAAAAAAAAAAGATTTACTATGCTTAACATACATAAAAGATAGATTTTCAAAGGATCAAGAATGTATTATTTTACTGTCTCAATTCTTCGTGGAGGAGAAAACATGAAATTCACACAGGGCGTAATTTAGTTTATATAATGAGAGAAATGTGTTTATAGGTGTTATATTAACCAGCATTAAATTATGTAATAAACTTGCACTAAACGTTTCATACAACATTTTCTGAGACATTGGAATATACAAATGATATTTATTATTATTAAGATTCAAATAATTCGAAAATTATGAGACAACAGGCATAAACTTATTCTTCAACTACATTATACATACTAAATATACTATAGCGCTTTGTATAGTTCGGTCTGTATCAATTCGGTTCGGTCCGGTCTTATCATGTAAAATTAGTTGAAGGATTGGTTCGGTCCGATTCCATATTTTTATGAAAGTTATCAGGCTGGTCCTGATTTAAACTATTATAATTTCAGTTTGGTTCGATTTTTAAAATTTATTCAGATCGGTTCGGTCCGGACCGGTCGGTCCCGGTTAGGCGGTTACAGATCGTTTAAAATCCATTGAACAGTAATTTTAAATTTTTAAGACATTATTTATTATATTTATATTATTATTTATAGAATTAATAACTCGTATATTATCACGGCAAAAAATATTTTACCCCTGTACAGTTGTTTTATGTACTTAGTTAATATATTTCAGAATTTTTTATGGTTCTTATCAACAGTATGTATCGAAAATATTTTCAAGAATAACGGTTATAATTATTCTCGTTATAGTGCGAGTGATATAGAATTACTTGTATACATTTGCCATGTCACACCATCCAATTTATAATTGTTTATATTTATATACAATAAAGTATGTACTTTTTCACATACTACATATTATCAGTTTTATATAGTTTTATGTTATATTTTCGGTTTAGTGAAATAGAAAAAAAAATTGAATAGGTCCAATCTGGTTCATTAACTGTTACATTTCGAAAGTTGTTAGTTCGGACCAACGGTTCGGTTTTGGTCCACTACAACAAATTATTTTAAAATTTCATTCCGGTCCGGTCTAAAAAAATTTGACAATTGGTTTGGTCTAACTTCGGTCCTTTGTTATTATTTTCAGTCCGGTCCGGTTCCTAAAATTAAGGAAAATGCAGAGCACTACCATGTACATAACAATTATAAAGACTAGTAAAATATATCAAAGAAACCGGAATAAATTAAATTTTATTTAATGACGTATTATACTAAATAATTTAACAGTCGATTTCAAATAAACATGAGTTTTTCATTTTTTATTAATTCTTTAGAAGATAAGAATAATAATATAATAAGAAGCTAATGCGATAAATACAATTTTTTTAAGTTATCTGTGTGATAGAGACAACTTTAAGAATTAAATAGTGTTATTTTTTTCGATGTACTTTAACAAGTTTCAATAACAAAGTAATAATTAGTTTTGTCAATTTAAAATACAATTACGTTTTCAACCTATTTTTTTCTACATTATAATGTATACAGTATTAGTTTTTCTAATCTAAAATAGTAAAATATCTCCTGGATGAGGACAGGTTAAATATAAGTTAAGTTTACTATAAAATTTAATCTTCTTAGGCAAATAAAAAAAAAATTGACGTTTAATTAATTAAATGCATTTTTTTTTTTATTGATTATTGTGTACCTAAAGGTACGTTTTCCCTGCAGCATCCAGATGCAGCGTCCAAACGCAGATAAACGAAATGGCCACATGTTTCCAAATTTTTTCTTTACAATGAACATTTTTATGCCTAGGGTGAACACTATCAAAAACTTCTCTGATTTATTCAACAAATTCAATCAAAATTGCATCCTTAATTGAGGAAAAAACATCTTTTTTCGACATTTTATTCTACGCGGACGCAGGTCGTCTGAACGCAGCACTAGTCCAGATTAGTAGTGCATCCGGACGCACTGCGACATTTACCGACGCGCTACGTTAAACGCAAGTAGGAAAACAGTTACATATAAAAAGCATGTATCTAGTAACAATGCGTCTTACGCTGCGTTTGAACGCTGCAGGGAAAACGTACCTTAATATGGATTTATATTATATTTTTAATATTTCCAGAAAACTAATTATAACAATTTAATCAATTATAATAATAATATCTTGATGAAAATTATTTTGATTATATTCACTTTACTTAACGGTTCGTATAATTATAATGAATCAAAATAAAACTAGAGTAACCAATATATAGTATATTGGCTTTCCTGTGAGAAAACAAATAAAGAAAGTAGGATTTAAAAATTGGCAACTCTATTGATTTGTTTCAGTATTTTACTGTTTCTATAAATACCTGCACTAAAAAGAAACTAAATAGTATGTAAATTTCGTCATAAACTGTTATAAGAATACTAGAAAACATTTTCTATGCAACTCTATTAACTATTACTCTATTATTTTCCAAGTATACTTAATATTAAAATGCTTAAATAAAATAAATTATTTTTATAAATTCAATACTTCATAGATGAAATATTATACCTAATATTTAGATTAAATATATATAGAAACGTGATAGATATTTAGTTACATCGAGATTTATACAAAATTCTTTTCGAACGCAATAATTCATCATTATTAAATAAGACTACAACCATTAAATATATTATAATAGTATAATTTTTCTATTATTTCAATATAATTTTTTATTATGGTTTTACGGCCAATAATTTATTATTAATTTCGAACCGTAAATTAATTATAAACGTACTCAGTAATTCATTCGAAACGGATTATGTAAATACGATAACAAATAAATCAAATATACCTGTATTATAATTTTTACGGTGTTTACGTAGGTGATTAAATTACAAAGTTCGCCATGTATATTGATAAAACAGTTTAATAAACGCTACGAGAGTCAATTTTGATCAAAGTCTAACTGACCGAATATACTATGTATTAGAAAGACATTTAATCATCTGGTATGACATTTTATGAGTATTTGATCATTTAACTTTGACAATACTCAGCAAAATCCATAACGTATTTGTAGTTATTCCGTTTTTTTTTAATTTTTCATCAGTTTTTGCAATTATTTAAAAAATTCGTAAAATTACCTCTTAAAGTACCATTTATTCAATATTTTCTATTACAAGATTTTAATCTGTAATGATCGGAGCTATTCTTTAAATTGTTTTTATGACAAAAATAAAATATAACACATCTTGGTATAACTAATAGGTATAACTAATAACTAATCTTTGTATAACTACATTTATCGTTTCACTTAAGTCTAAAATAAAACTTCTTGTCTGAAGTGTTATTGTACAATACAATGCTACCACGCCACCATTAATGTTAAAATTATATCACTTGTATAATATTATATTATTATTAGTATATAGTATTATTATTAATATTATAATATTATCATAAATTACATATTCAGCATCAGTGTGGGCTATAATTATATATTTAATTAATGAAATAATTATATACTACGTTTAACTGTATATACTACTGGATTCGGTTAAATTATAAAAAATACTACATCCGAATTGCACAAAAAAAAAAAAATGTCCGAATTGCATGCCATCTCTAAGCGGGGTTAGTCCGAATTGCATCTAGAAAATAATCAGTTTATAAAAAATAAGAAAAATAAAAAATATAGTTATTTAGATAAGTGTATGATAAATAAACTTGTGGGGACACAGCCTATAATTTGGACGGACCCATTCCAATTTGTGTTAACTTTTTGGCATGCAATTCGAATGCACCACTGAAAAACTAATAGTTCAGATAAAATATAATAAATCAGTAAACCGTAGTACCTACTGTACACATCAGTGGTGTATTGAACTTATTTTAGGTGAAAACCCTACTCCTCCCTACTTGTCCATCCTAACGGCATTTCCACCACAATAACAGTTTTAAAGTTTTGAATTTTTGGCCCGTATTATAATAAACAAAAATATGCTATTAAATGTTAAAAGCCTAGTAATCGAAATTTGTTATTTTTTTATTTTTTTTTTTATTAATCAAAATACATCGACATCTAGGCCATTAGTATTTGTACATTAATGTTTCTTAATATTTTTAACAAATTATAGATATTATATTAAATTATATAATTGAGATTTTTTAAGAAATAAGATTAGGTTTCTTACATCAAGTGGGTTTGGATCTAGAACAGATTCGTTCAGAGATATGAAATGAGCTGTAGAAATGTTGATATTTTTGACATTCGATGATGATATGTTTTACCGTTAATAGAACGCCACATGAGTCACATAGTGGGGGTTCGTTTTTACTCATCAGGAAACTGTGGGTTAGTTGAGTATGTTGAATTCGAAGTCGGTTGATTACAGTTTCATATTTTCTATTGAGTTCAAGATTTGGCCGTATGTAGGTGTTGTTTTTAATTTTATTGAGTTTGGTATTGAGATTTGTCCAGTGGGAATGCCATTTGTTATTTATGTGGAGATTTATTTCGTTCTTCAAATCTGAAAATGTGGTGTTTTTTTAAGGTTGGAAGTGTTATAGACGCGATTATCTTGAATGCTTCTTGATCCGCTCTTACATTTTCTGGAATGCCTATGTGTCCGGGAATCCAGATGAATATAATAAAATGTGTTGATATTATATCAGAACTAAAATTTACCAACAATTACTCACTCTTTGAATAATTATTATATTGTGTTAGTTTATTGTTTTCTTAGTTTATAACTACTGCTTACTTTCAATTTGAATCCACTTTTTATATTTTACTCGTATTTATCTGCATTAAGTGACTAGATTGTTGTATGAAATTTTAATTATTTTATGCCATACAAGTATATATATTTAATATAATTTATTGGTAATCGTGTTTTCCCCCCCGTCGTTAAAACCCAATTTTTCGACATCTCAGTTCGCCGTCTCCCGATTCGTAGACTACTTGTTTATTAACTGTTTGTTAGTCTGTTTTATAAAATTTAAAATTTAAATTTCAAGTTTATGAAATTTATATTTTTTCACTTATGCCAGATTATTGTTTTTCTGAGCTATAATATCTTGTTCGAAATGTTTTTGTCGATTTTTTATATCATTGATATGTTATTGATATATTAATACAAATATGTAAGACTTTATACGAGTAGATCGATTTTAAAGTGCATACTAACTTAGCCTTCTAAATGGTTAATAATTCGTATTTGACTAATGTTAATAATATGTTCAATATATTTCGGTAAAATATACACACATCGTTAATTTAATGTGTTTACAAAATAGTCCATACATTTTGTTAAGTCTAAATGTATAGCTTTTAATGACTAATATTTTTATGTTATATTCTTTACTTACTTTTATTTTATTTTGAAAACCGCGATTAGCTAACTCAACTCAATAATATCCATCAACAAACAAGAAAATTGGCGAAATGAGAAAGTTTTCAATATTATTAAAACTAGTTAGTTTTATGTTTAGTTAGTTTTTAACTAGTTATTTGTCAGCAAACTGAGATATAGGTGAATTGGGATTCGATAACGTGGGCATGAACCGTTGGTTGTATATTACATTTTTATTTTTTGAATTATTTTTTATAACGTTTTGTAATTTATATAAAATATTGTTGACAGTGGGCACACAAAAGGATTTTGTATAATTGTTTTATCATGCTGATAAAAACAATCGCGATTGTTAAGTGAATTTCTAGAAATCAACTCTACTTATCTGTGTTTTCTAATAATGCATTGTAACTAATCGACGATAACCATTTGCATCGGCAGATACAGAAATTTTTTTGATGTGCTAATTCAATAAGATATTTTTAACTTTAATTAACAAGTTTTATGCTGTAAAGTATAGGACCATAGAATACATCAGTAAGACAAATATTTGTATACATACCTAGTATATTTATATTTTCTATGATACACCAAATCACCAGAGTGATTAAGTAGTTTGTGACAAAGTCATCTACCAACAATTTTAAAGAAACGATTGCTTTTAAAAAAATTGACTTTTTTCACGTTATTTGCACACACTAATGTTAATTAGTTATTATTTATACGCCTCATCCTTTCATAGTCTTGCAATGAATAATTTAACGAACAACGAATGATATTTATGGTATTAAATGTTATATGAATTAGAATGTTAGAAAAAAAAAACTGTCTTCGACATTTTGTATGTTGTACTCAGCTGCTCAGACTTAATGAAAAGTTTATAGGATGAAAAGAAAGTAGTGCTGCAACAAACCACTCGGTTATATTACTATTCAGGCCACAATTGGGAAAACTAGAATCATAATTATTTTATAATTATCTTTTTTAATATATATCTTAATGTAAATATGATTTGATTATTATTTGTATATATGTGACTTTGTTTCTGTATCTATTACCGGTTTGTTTTATATTACCATAAACAGTACAACATATATAACTATACTTTGTTAACCAACACAGTCTCTGTTTGTTGTTATATTTATTAAGCTCGTTTAAATTTTTAAATAAATAAAATAAAATAAAATAATAATAAATAATAATAAATACAATTTTTAAATATAAATAAATAATATTATTAATATATGAAATATTACATATACATACATCATCATTGATTTTTTAATATATGCTCCATAAATATTGTAAATAGGATATAAACAACATAGTATAAGGCTTTTTTTTAACCATTTTTAACCAAAAATATAATTGTGGTTGATAACTTACTCTTTTTTTATATATATAAAAATGAAGACAAAAAATGTATAACATTGCATCAGTTGAGAACGGCTGAGCCGATTATCTTGATTTTTTTTTTAAATGATAGAGAATGTCGTGGAGCGGGTTTATAGGGCTTATATATGGACCTAACTCCACCCCCAGGAGGTGCTCAAACAGGAATTTTGAGATTTACGATAGAAATTTTTGTTTTTGTTTATAAATAGTTGCTATAGGGGTTATAAGATTTGAGAATAATATTTATTATTACTAGAATTACCGAATTACGGGTACTAGAATTACCCGACGTTGCAAGGTAACCAAAAAAAAAACCACAAATAAGTATTTTGAATATTTTCTATTAGTTTGTGTCATTAAAAATGCCAAGAAGACGCCAGAATGCCAATTTTTGTCGTAGAACAAATGCAGCTACAAACATGAGAAATAGAAAAGCGCAAAGAACAGACAAACAATGCCAATCCGATAGTGCGAATGATTCGTAGTTGACTCACGCAGAGCAAATGACCAACAACGCCAACAGGTACATCGAACATTTATATCTGATTCATTCCTGCGTCTAACATTCCAGTATGAGCCCGATATTGAATATTATGCTCATTCAAAAGTAGTAATTTGTGCTATGGACAAGGATTGCCCGCACTGCCATGCTCTCAAATTCAAAAATGAGCCAGTCGGGATGTGTTGCGCGTCAGGAAAGATGCAATTACCTGAAATTGAAACATCACCTGAACCATTGAACGGTTAACTTATCGGTACAGATCCAGATTCTAATGTGTTCCTGAATTCAATCAGAACATTCAATTCATGTTTTCAAATGACATCGTTCGGAGCAACAGAAATAGTTCGAAATACTAATGCAAATGGTCAACAATACAATTCTACACTACGGATTTTAGTACGTTAAGGTTAGGTTCGGATTATGTATTAATTGATTATATTAATCCACTGTATTATGTCAAACTTGGTATAACTTTGATAATTTATTAGATTTAAATCATACACTAAGGTACGTACAAACAGCACTAGGTCCGCGATCTACCGCAGATAGATTGCCTATCTGATAATATACTGCTGCGAATCAACATTTTTATTCCGGAGAGAAAACTTAAGATAAATCTAGAACATCATCCACCGAATATTAAATAACGAATTGAACAAAGTTAGAGTCATATAGAGTTGATATATTTAACGAGCAACGAAGTGCACGGGATCAGCTAGTTTATATATAATATATTAGGCTAACTTTAAAGGTATGTAAATAATAAAATTGTATTCTTGGTTATTTTTTTAAAATTGCTTTCGGATATTTAATTTGTCACAGTATTTTTATTTTATTTCTATCTAGATTATTTTTAATTGTTGACAACACACATTGCATCATTATCAATTCAGATTGATTAAACTAAAGGAATGTAAAAAAACACCATTAAAACGATTATCACAGTAAAGAAAGTTAGGCAATTTGAGTACATTAAATCGTTGGCATTGTGCTACAATTTTTCTTACAAGGTGGTATACATTTTTATTTCAATTATTATGTAATGCAATATTATATTAATTTTGAAACTTAATAATTATTATTTAAAGGTGATTTATAATAATTTATTATTATTTAAATAGATATCTACAGTAAATCATTTAACAAAATATATATAATATACGATATAATTATTACGAAATCTTTAAAATATTAGACTATTTTCGTATTTTAATAGAAGAATATTGAAAACCTAGCAATGCATAGATAAAGTGATAAAGATTAAGCACAGATAAATATATATAGATAAAACTATGGATAACTTAAATTATATTTTTAAAAGATAAATTTTAATCATAATTCATCTATGAAATAAATAGCATATTTTTTCGTAGATAAAAAAAAACAGATACATTTTGAAAAAAAAATTATTTTATATTTAATCATCAAGAAATAAAAAATATTTTCAAGTTTATCAAGAATAAAACATATAGTATTTGTTCGAGACATTTAAAATGTATATTGATTATCAAGAATACTGAAAATAAAAAATCTAACCTTTGTACAATATTTATTTTATTACAAATTGATATTGATATATTGATAGGTTATTATTTTTTAGATTCTGAACGGAGTGAAGAATGTATTGATTTTACAATGATTTTTTTTATTTTTGTGTCTGTCGACACGATTTGGGGCAGTAGAAATGCTTCAATTTCCTTATGTAGCAACTTTTCTGAAAGGAAAGTGAATCTATTTGGTACTTTGGGGGGTCAAAAGTAAAAAATTTTCAATATTTTTTAAATGCGACGGGAAATACCCTAAAAAAATGAGGGAAAAACGGGAGTTTTTACGCAAAACCAGTTTTCGACATACTCAAATTTTTTATTTTGCTTTAACTCAAAAACTAATCGATTTAAATACTTGAAATTTTCACCAAATGTTTAGATTAGCGTTCTCTATACACCGTTAAATTTTATTGAGCTATTTATAGACAATTGAAATTTTCAATTTTTTTAAGTATTTTTTTTTAAAATAACGATAAAATTTTTTTGGCCGGTCAGAAAATCTTGAAAATGTAATACAAGGTTTCTGATAAGTTGTTCCTTAACTGATAAAAAAAAATCTAAAATCGTAAGTCACAATTTTTTTTTATAAGTGCTCAAAGTTCCAATTTATACGAAATATGTAAAAATCACGATAATTTGCAAGTTATTTTGTAGATAAAAATTCATAAAATTTTTTCTGTTCATACTTAAGGTTCAAAATTTTAACTATTAAATTATGTTTTAGTTTCATAAAAATGTCCCGTTACTAATTAAGTAACCATTAAGATTGATGAGTCGATTGTGTGTAAGAAAAAATGCAATGGGTTGCCCGTTTGGATGTCGCAAAAACTTGAAGCTACGGCTGCAAAATAATTACTTTTATTATTTCCGAGACCCGTCTCGACAAACTACATGTGACAATTTTTAGAAAAATATTTACCTAGGGCAAATTTTCTATTTTCGCACATGCATATGTATATACGAGGTGATCAACGCACTTAACAATGTATGTAAATATAATACATAATCGGAGATGTCTGTAAAATATTGGTATTGTAGATGCAGTATCTTTGTATGTAAAGGTATATGAAAGATAATATAGTTTCCCTTAATTATATATTGCAAACTACTGGATTACGAGTATTTTTAATTTGATAAACGTAAATGCGCATAACTTAAGATAAAATAATTCAATCAACATTTAAATATTTAAAATTTAGTTATAAAATTGAAAATGTTTATCATTATATTTTCCATATACACATATATAATCCGTATAAATATGATAAATATAAAATAAGTTAAATATTTTACTGATTTTGATTAAAAACAAATATAGATAGATATAAATATAATAATGAAAATGATTACAATCATTGTTTTTATCATGGAAATAAGTTTAAACAAATACTCATGGCTGTACGAATAATAACTTTGAAATGTAGAAAAGCTAAGTAAAAATGAGTTATTTTTAGATTTGTTTATAACCTAGAGCTTAATATTCAACTACAAAGACAAAAAGGCGGAGTCTATTATATAATTATTATGAGGCCTAAGGGCAGTAAATTGAATTCTCACCATCTGCATCATCTCCCTCCAGGTGACACCATTAGTCAAAAATGTGTTGTAGTACATCCGCAATAAGACAACGAGGAGGTATTGCTGAAGTAACGGAGAAGAGAGAGGGGGATTTGAGCGGGTAATTTTACGCGATCCTCTGGCGACAAAGCGCGGATTCGCAAACCGAGACAAAAGTGGGCGAATAAACGCACTCGTACTACATAGATATTATCATCGCTGTTGCCGTGGCCACTGCCTCGACGGAACGCGCTGCGACCCAAAATAATCCCGTGTGTGGGTCAGTCCGCCATCGGCCCGCGCGCTCAAACGTTTGGACTTATTCCCATCAAGTCCACACTATACTCATACATCAGAGTATAGTGCAAAAATCACGCGTAAATTCTGATACGCCGCGACCTATCCTTTCGGTAACCTCTGTACACGTAAATATTAGTAACCTATTCACATATTTATTAAAAGTATATATCTTTTGAGATCGACGTGGATCACAGTACACAGAATTCGTTTCTTTTAAAATAATATGTTCATTGGAATGTGTTAGTAAAAATAATATTCTTCGCGTTACCAAACGTTCACCTCTACAACCATATTCGTTAGGAAAATCTACTGCCTGTTAGCAATTGGACGTGCATTGTTGTTGTTATTATAGTTCTTTTACTATGCTGACTACTACGTGATTACCAACGTGATGGGCAACAAATGCTGCAAATGCCAATCATCCACGTACAGTAGCGCGAACGCGACAATCAGATCGTTCTCGTCATACAACTCCTCAATCGTTCGGTAAGTACTGACAAGGGTACTCCTATCGAATATTTGGTCATGTATGATGAGAAGTCGAAAGCTGTTAGGTCATAAGTCGAACTGAATTGAATTTACTCGCAAGATCAACGCACGATTTTTAGCCATTGTAGTTTGCAAACAATTAGCTCGGGTATCGTAATTAAAGTCAAAATTGTTGATGAGGAAGGGGTTCGATGCACTGTCACACATAAGTATGAAATCAATAAAAAAATGATTTTTGTATAAATATTGGTTTTTTCATAGTCTCGTTAATCTTAACGTAAGTCATTGTTAACGTATTTAATAGAATCATATGAAAACATACAAATATTTTTGGTCTTTTCAATATAAGTTTAAAGGGCTATTATTAATTATTATTTAATTAAAATATTTAGTGAAAAATATGTCAATTCACTTAGTTTTGTGAATTTCATTGTCTGAACGCTCCAAATCATATTTACTTATTTCAAATGTATTTCATACAAAAAATGTAATAATGTATTATGTAAAAATTACATTGTATAAATTTAAATTCTTAGAATCCAGTCAGATTTCTGGGAATTTTATTATTTACCAAAACAATTTGACAGTTACCTAATATGTATATAATTTTACAAGGCTAGGTTAGAGAAAGATTTTTTTTAACCCGTTATGTTAAGTTAATATACGTAAAAGTAAGTTAAGTTAAAATTTAATGGATAAAAAAATTAACTTATGTAGCTATTTATACCCGTGAAATATAAAATTATTTACCTCCCCGGCGCTAAATGAAATTTACGTAAAATGTAATATTAAGAAAACATTCATCGTTATGTGTAGACGTGTCATGGGAATAGCGTACTCATAGGAGATATACCTGTATTCACTTTGACCCATCAAAATGTTATGATGGTTTTTTACGACTCTATTTATCATGTCTTCTTTCAATAAGTTATCAAGTCATGACTTACAGTACACAGAAATCAAAACAACGATGGGAGCAGATTTTTTCTCAATTATACTTACAAACGATATATTTATATGCAGTAGTCAATTGTTTGTGACCCTATTAGACTATAAAGTAGCTATTTATTTAAGAAAATGTTGTAATTTTTTACCTACAAACTTAAATATTATGTATATGTTATAGATATTGTAAAAATTGTAGATGTCTATTTTAAATTTATAATAAATAAATGTAAGACATAGCTTTAGAATGTTTATGATTTTGCATGTTTTTTAGGTGATTTTATTTCATATTTTCTTAGATTCAAATTACACTATGAAGTCGGTAATGAAATATCAAATTTAATTTTGAATATTTTTCAATTTTTATAGAAAACGCCATCATTTAAACATAATTTCAATGTTAATATCTATTATTTATTATCTGATTTATTTTTTTATTTTTTTTGACTATTGTTTTGATGTTACATGTTTTATTTATTCGTTTACTCACTATTCTATTATATTTTGTAATTATTATTTTTACATATATAAAGCTGATACGCCGAAAACGTCATATGTATAAATCATTTATTGTCCAAGTATTATTTTATATTAGTTCAAATAATGAGCCAAGTACATTGATTTTGATCAATGTTTTATTAATTACATAAAATTATAATATTATCATATTATAATTATATAATTATTATTATAATTATTATAATTTATGGTATATACCAAAAAGTTCTATGTAGTGATATAAATAATAATAGTTGTGTATAATTTCTTGTGGTATCTTGTCAGAATATTTTCTATTTAAACATATATACGAGGCAACACTTTAACATTTGTCTTTGCCATATTGTACTCGAAATATTGGATAAGTGTTTATTTTATTTATAGTGACAACGTATCAGAATATCTAACCCAGGAGATAGGTTAGACCAAATAGTGATTACTTTCTGGCTTCAATTTATTGACTTATTAACAAAAACAGCGCGTCGTGCGATCCATTCACTCGGGAGATGACCAGTACAGCCGCTAGAATTTGGTGTACATTTTTATGACTTACGCAATTAATTGACTATTAAAATACATATCTGTATATTTAATTTTTATATTAAATATAATATTGAAATATATAAATATTAAAGTAAGATGTACGTCGTAATTTACAATTGCTATACGACAACTGCTCTTAAAATATAAATGTTGATGTTATGGTATTGAGATATTGTTTTCTTTTGGAAACGGTCACAATGTTGTTGGTTGCAGAATTAAAGTGATTTGACTAACTCTTATTGTTTTTTTCTTTGCTAAATAAGACAGCATAAGAAATAAACGATAATCTATTGCAGTCGCTCTTTTTTTACAGTTTTGATAAACGAGATTTGAATAAGAGTAAATGCTTCCCTTGTCTGCGATTTATGTGTTGTAACTACAGTTATTACCATATAATCTAAAAATAAGCATTATTCGTTAAAATGTAAAACAATCGATAAAGTCAGAAATACTATCATTATAAATATTATCATAGAATTTACATTTTTCCGTTGAGCCAATGATGACTTTAAACTTTTGTTTATGGTTAGAAATCACCAATTACATTTTATTCTGGAGCCCATTAAGATTAAAAATATTTTATAATTTATCACACACTACTATTTATTTTTATGTGAATAAATGTTAGTTATCAACTTATTGACATGTGCCAGTGCTATATTTTTTACATTCATTACTGCTTCAAGTGAATATTTCAAAATGTGAAGTTATATACCAAACTTTATTTCCCTACATTTCTTTAAAGTGGGAGTTATCATAAATCAACATAATAATAATAATTTAAAATGTATAGACTAATAACCGATTGGTGCGGTATAACCACAATCGTCAATATTATGATATATTTTATTGTTGAGGTGGACCTATGACATTCGTGTTCCTCACGGCGATTGGTGTGGGTCGCCGCCGCGTTATTTTTAGGTTAGCGTCGAGTGTGTTTATTTCCGTGTGATGATGAATTTCATTAACGCCAGACAGACGACCGACCGACAGTCGAAAAAAAGACGCACGTCGCGTGATAACAATTAAACATCACCTAGTTTTCTCTAGCTTAACTTTCGTATATACCCCCCCTCCCCTCGATGATCGTGATTTTTTGGTACTTGGTACAATTACTACTCGCAACATTCCGCAGACCGAGACTACCGTAAGTACTGTATATTATAAACGTGTAAAGACTACTTAGTTAAATACAGTATATTGTGTTAATGATCGCGTCGTCTGTTGGGATTTTCATTTGATTCGAAAACTACAACGTGAAAAAATTTCTTAAGAGCATCAGAATTATGATTTAAAATTTTTGAAAAGTCGGCTGGCTTTTGCTGATGTATAGTTAAACAGAAAAAAAATTTAAATATTCGTCCTTGACCTCGTAAATAAAAAAAATATTTAAAAAGCAAAAACATTTGATCTCTATATTGTAGGTGTTATTGGTATTATTTTATAAAAATTACCATTGCTTATCATAAATTAAAGAAGAAATCATTGCATGAGTTTACTTAAAATAATTGCGATTTCTTTTATCGATGCAGTGGTTATCAATAATGCCCGATAAAGGCGTTTAATTGGCACATCTCGAGGAATGAAAAACAAGATATTGAATCAATATTAAAAACTTATTTCTACTTGATAAGCTGGTGTATTTTGTTTAATAAAATAATTTGTTTTCAAAAGCGTAAACATTTTTTTTTACAGATCAGGTGGAAGTAATGCGCTCACTTTTGGAGAAACGTCCACCCATGGCAACTCTCTGACCACACTCACAATGAAATCGAGCGACCATTCGGACGTCGGTAAAGATTACCGCGACGGCTCTTTGAGCACTGTCGGCCAAGAAGACCAAACTCCGGTATTCCTGAGACGCCTCAATGACCTGAACGCTAGAGTCGGAACACGAACTAGATTATTGATTGAGCTTGATGATGCTTCCGGAGTTCAGGTAGAAATTGTATTTCTTTGTTTTTTGTTAAAATAATAATAAGAATTAAAAATCGTGTAATGCAATTAATGAATTTAATATTTACAATGTTCGTTGTATTATTACGTGATGATGATTAGTATTTGGTAGTAACACTATCAGATGAATATAATACCCATTATGTTTAATGAACTTGTTCTTTAAAAAAAAAAAAAAATTAATGTTGCTTGTATATTATAGTAATAGTTTCATATACCTAGCATTCATAGGCGTGCGTAGATTTCTGAGTCAGGTATGGCTAAATTCAAAATGACTACACATTTCCTCTATCACGGTCACAATAAAACTTCAAAGTGACCCTTTTTTTGGCAAATGAAAAATGTAAACAATCATATTTCATTATTTCACATGTACAATTCATCAATCAATATTGATTTAAAATTTGAACCAAACCTAATCCAATAAAATAATTCAAAAACATTCTAATATCTATTATTAACAATTTTCAATTAACATTAACATTAATATTTATTTATTATTGTAAATCATTCATTATGTAATTTAAATTTTGTATGAACATACATTATTACATACAATTATTATGCTGTCAAACAAATGTAATTATTATACTTTATAAAATAATTCTACGACTTTTTTGGATTAAATTAAATTTTTCTTCAATAACATGATTAATATAGATATTGATAGTTAATATTTCCAGTTTCTTCTGGGTAACTGGTACTAATACACATAAAGATAAAATATAATATTATATTGATCATAGATATAAAACATTTTTAATATTCATAATAAACTAGTTGACCATTGTCGTATTTGTATTTCAATAAATTGTGAAAATGGAAGTGAAAATCAAGTCATTATTAATGGTTACTATGAATACTATTATATAGTCTCTCGGGTATACACGAACGTTTAAAAATTAAAAGGCTTATACCTACTTTTAGTCATAATTTAGAGGATACCAAGTACCCACTCACATATAAAAAAAGGCTAAAAGCTCAGGTGGGATTAAAGCTTAATCAGACCTAGTCGTGTGCACGACTATGATTATACTTATCAGAAAATACCTAACATAAACACGTGTATTCATCGGCATTTTGTCCGATACATTTTTCGGGTATTTTGCGTTTGAGCGAGTTATTTTAAAATATTATAATGTTTGTGTAAGTGATTTTAAAGTATAATACGTAAATACTCTATCAATCCATTTTTCCCATTATTTTGACAGATTTGAAATTATCTGTGATTTTCACGAGTATTATTATAAATGGACATTTTTTTTTTTTTTTAAATATTTGTGGTTTTCTTTACATATTTTTTTTATATTAGTATAAAGTTTAGGCTGAAAAAATATTATTGCTTACAAACACGAAATTAAAATTTTTGTTATCTTTCGTGATTTATAATACACAGAAAAGCAAATAATTAATAATAATAAGTTTTATATTAGCTCAAACACATTATAAGGACTTTCTCAAGTACATTGGTTTTTTTTTATTTGAGAAGAAAGGTAATTCGCCCTAACGCATTACGCTTAAATATTTCTGCGTGTAAAAATTGTATTTATTTAAAAGACACTTTTTTTTTTTCTAGCAGATATACATACTATAAGTATTAATAAAACGTTTATTATTATTTGATTTGATTTCGACTAATTTTCGCATGCATAATCGTTTGTATTTTTTTATATGGCTTACGATTAATTTTTCAACTATATATTGTTTTTTTTGACACATGAAATGTCTCACGTATTCATATAGTATAACTGAGTGTGCTTTTCGCTTCATATAACATACCGTATACAAACATATACACTGACAGATCACTTGCAATAATTTTGTCAATGTATTTGGTATTTTTAGATGCACTTTTCTGTATTTTATAGCTTGTAATCGTCATAATAAATTAACCTTCGTTGTTTGTCGAATAGGTCCGTTGGTACCATAACAACCTGGAAGCCGAAAACGACAGATACCAGTACATACACGAAGGAGGATTTTATTGTCTAGATATAGTGCCGGTGACGTTGGAAGACGAAGGCCTCTGGGTGTGTACCGCGCAAAATTACGCGGGAAAATCATCGACTGCTGCTCACCTCTCTCTAATCGGTTAGAAGTTTTAACTTAGAACCATAATAATGATATGTTTTTTCTTTTTCTTTTTCTCACTATTTACTCTTCTTCGTTCGTTATTTTGTTTTCTTATTTATTCGACGCACATAAAGTATTTATAGAACTCTCCCTTGATTAAAATACGCGTTGTTTCAGTGCCAAAAGCGTTTAAAAAACCGATTTTCATCGAACCGCTCAGGGCTGTGTTAACTCAACGTGGAATTGTGTCTCTGGAGTGCAAGGTCATTGGCGTACCTACACCAAAGCTACGATGGTATAAAGACCATAAAGAGATCAAAGCGGGTGACATATTCGCACTGACTGCGAATTCCGAAGACTGCCTGGGTATTTACACGTGTGAAGCCACAAATGTTATGGGTACCGCGGTGTCTACTTCTAAAATACAAGTGGCTCATATGCAACCAGATAGCAAACCTCACGCAGACAGGTAAATGAGCTTAAATTTTTAAAGAAAAATAAAAAGATTTTTAACATACTTTTTGATTTAATACATTTTCTAGTCTTATACCTTACGGACCATCTCCCAAATTCATGAAAGGTTTAAAAAATGTGACTGGCAAAGTTGGAAACGCTCTAATCTTAGAATGTCAAGGTAAAGTATAAAAACTGTCGTCCTTTTTTTGAACATTAATTATTAAGTCCCATTATATATTTATATTATATATAAATAAACAAATAGTTAAATATATAAATACTTAGCCTGGAGTATTATTATAATTGTAGAGTACGACCTAATTAAAAGTTCATCATTAGATATAAGCAGTCAATAAAATCATGACTCTATATATATTTGTACAAGCCTGACGATGAATCTTTAATTTAAAATTGGTCGTACTTTACAATACGAGTATAATAATATTTCAGGCAAATGATTTAGTTATTTATTTATTTATTAGTAATTAATTCACGAATATTAACCATTCAATAATTTGTATTTAATTGTTTATTATTTTATTATTAATATTATATCTATAAACTATTAAATTTTCAAATACAGTTTTAAATTTATATCAAACAATTTCTACACTAACCGACGGTTTTTATTCATCAAATAATATGAATAATTTCAAATAAATTAAATTTTGGGTCTTTCGTTTTTTAAAAAAAAAAATTTAAAAAACTTAAGATATGTCATAGACAGTCGGGTTATCTATGTCTATTGATCCTAAGGGTCTATGGACCATCGGTTAAGAATCCTTGTCATAAAGTATATAAATTTCGGTTTTCTTTTATCATCTAGTTGAAGTACCTCCATGGCCCCGAAGTGTTGGGTGGTACAACGACGCTGGTATTGTAAACGAAGGGCCATTGTATCATCTAATAGCTGATGGTACGGGCATGTATGGAGTGGAAATAAAATCATTACGAGCCGATCACAGTACAACTTGGAAATGTATTGTTACGAGTCTAACGGGAGTGAAAGCTGTTACTTCTTGCCTTGTGACAGTATCTTGTAAGATAATTTGATACTTTATTGTTTTTCTTGAATAAATATTGTTATTAATAGTCTGCAATTTAATTTCATATTATTTTAGATCCAAAAAACTACCGAGTTCCAAGATTTTTAGAAAGTTTAAGAGCCATTATGACCGACGAAGGGCTAGTGAGTTTCGAATGTAAAGTGATTGGTTATCCGACACCGCAACTTTCTTGGTTTAAGGATGGCAAGCAACTCCAACCTGGAGACGTTTACGAATTGACCGGAAGTAAATCTTTAGGTAAAGCACAGCGCCGTTTCATAATATGCCTGAATGTCAGTATTGTGTTCATAATAGTGTATAAATATTATTTTACAATTTAGGTAGTTACTGTTGTGTAGCACGAAACTGTATGGGCGAAACGAGTAGTCTTGCTGAACTAACTATGGAAGACATCCAAAATCAATTAAACGAAAATGAAAAACTCCAATTGACGTCAAATACGCAACCACCACGGTTTTTGTTAGGTCTTAAAAGTACTGAGGCTAACATCAATGAATCTTTTGTTTTCATGATCAAAGGTAGGTTTTATTTTTGTTAAATTATTGTTATATTTAAAGTAACAATTATGTTTCATAATATAAAAAATATTTTAAATGTTTATATTTTGAAAAAAGTACTTTTTTATAGTTACAACAGAATCGACTCCGTCAATCAACTGGTATAAAGATGACGAAGAATTAACTGAATCAAATCGATATAAATTTTCCACTGAAGATAACGGAATATTTGTTCTAAACATCGTACCACTTGAAATCAATGACCAAGCCGAATGGAAATGTGTAGCCATCAATAAATTTGGTCAAACTGTTACATCTAGTTTTTTAAAGTTAAACATCCCTAAAAATTTCAAACCACCTAAATTCATCGAAGAATTGAGAATCGCATTTTCGAACGAGGGGTCTGTCAACTTAGAATGCAAAGTACAAAAATTATAGGGAGACCATTTTGAGATGCAAGTCGATATTTTTTATTTTTTAATTTTGCGTGTATTTCGTTTAGGTGATTGGGGTTCCTCAACCGCAACTGAAATGGTTTAAAGACGGTCAAGAGTTAAATCCGGGTGACATGCATAAAATAATTTCTGGACAGAGTGGCACGTGTTGCCTTGGAACTTATACGTGTCAAGCTCACAATTGTATGGGCACTGTAACTAGCTCAGCCACACTGTTAACAATGGAAGGTAAATTCCACGCAAAATTATCACAATAAATTAAAATTTGTGATTAAATCTGTCTTGTTAATCAGATAAGTCTACTGTTAAATCATGTGCTTCTGAAGAGTATCTATCCGTGGGAAATATACTTGTTAGAAATGAATCATTGTCAACGATACCAGAAGAACGAACGAGCCAAATGGAAAAATCTTACACTATCGAAGAACCGGCTGATATATCATTTTCTTTCGATGGAAAAGAAGTGACCGTTTCGCTTTACGAAACTCCGGATCTCACGCATGATGAAGCATTGCAAATCATTGAAATGTATGCGGATGAGCTCTCTGAACATATATCAGGTCATATTCATGTTTATTATACATTTTTATTTTAAATTATAAGTGAGGTGAGAGGAATGTATTAGTTTCAACATAAACTGTTTTTATTTTTTTTTTGTGATGATTTTCTTTTTTTTTTTTGTGTTGGTGGATCCATCCTATATTTCTACCTTTTATAGATAATTTATAAACTAGTTTAACGAACTTTATATATTTAATGTTACAGAAGACAACGTCGTTGATTTGCCTTCACTACGAATTGTAAAAGAATCGTCCATTTCTGGTCCCGTTATGATGGAGGCATTAGTTATAGACGTACCTATTGATTTTTGTCAACAACAAACAGTATCCGATACTCAGTTCGATGGCGTTTCATTGTCCGAAGATACAACTCTTGCAAACGTTGATAAAAACGATAGCTTATGTGAAAATAGTCTGGAATATTTTTCAGATCATTTGTCATCAAGCAATTCCAAAAAAGACATTTTTTTCAGTGTTAGTGAATCTACGCCCAAAAATGCATCAGTGATCTTAAGACAACAATCAGAAAAAGAAGTCCAGCCTAAACTATTTATGTCAAACTCCGATGATCAAATTTTGACCCAATTGAATTTGGAAGAAAAATATGTGCTTCAGACGTCTCGAAATGCTATTGGTCCATTAACACGGTCCGGGAGTAACAACACTGAAGAGGAAATATCTGAAACACTGGCTGATATAGAAAACGAACAACTATTACCTCATAATTATTGTACGGCTGAAATTTCAACTCATTCTGACGAAGACGAATTATACTCAGCGATGTTAAGCAAATTAAAAGACAAAGGAATTTATACAACACTTAGTTCAGAAAAAGACGAAGTTTTAAAAGTTGTTTCCCGGTCCAATGTTGATGAATTTTTGAAATATATGAAAATCATATTGGAGGGCATCATGGTAAAAATGCACACACATGAAAATTTTAATTACGCAGATTCACCAACTGAACTTGAACGTTCTATTAAAGCTCTTTATTATCTTGCGTGGAAATTTATTGAGGAGACTGAAAAAAATGAAGTGACCGAATTAGATAAAAACACTACAGAAAATGTGTCAAGTTTGATGACTGCGATTAATGCTAGTTTATTGGCATTGGAACAAATCGACGACCCGTTCGGTGTTTCTGACAACGTTTTGAACGAAATACAGTCATCCGTTTGTTTTGATTTTGAAACTCTCAATAACAAGGATCTATCAGCCACAGATATTTTGAAACATTTATCAGATCAAATTCGGAATTTTACGACTGTTGTTAACAGACAAGTGGCCCAAGTTACAGAACAACGTATTATGGCGGTGCTCCGGAACACAATTGGCTCTACATTAGTATATATTAAAACACTACAACAAAATTCCTCTAAAATTAAATGTATTGATGAAAATTTGTTAGTTTCTATATTTTCAATGGTACAACCATTGGAAACTATTTTAAACGACGTATCCTTAATTGAAGAGGCGTCGGCGGAAGATGGAAAATGTGACCTCAAACTGAAGCAAATGTTAATACCACCAATTAGCTCGATAGCTTTTTCTTTAAATAATTTAAATACGGCGTTAAAAAATGAAAATTCTATAGATGATCAAGATCTGAGAGATATCTATAGTAAAATAAATGACGCCACTAATCAATTTATGATGCTCGCTTCACAAGGCATCAATACTAATAACCTGGCCGAGTGTTTCATATCTTTTACCAAACCGATTAATGATTTATGTTGTCATTTGAGAAGACTCGGTAGATCAACGGAAAATATTATATCATCAGATTATGGATCTGATGACAAACTTCTGATGGACTTTGAAACAATTTTTGATGAATTGATGATAGACATAGATATGTTGATCAACAATGTAAATATCGTCCGTGATTCTGAAAATAATATGAACCCACTAGGTTCTCTTTTAGAGCCATTGCAAGATATGAAAATCGGTTTATTTCAAGTCAATCAAGTTTTGTTATCCAATCAAACCGATTCAAACATTAGTTACGAAGTCATGAGTTGTTTTGAACATCTATCTCATCAACTTGTTCAACTAAACAACTGTATCATAAATCAATCGATTATTGAAGAAACAGACAAAGAAATCCCATTTGAGTCTTCAATAAAAATGATGCAAAATATTCTTTTTGATGATGCTATTGACGATTTAGGTGTAAATGGAATACTTTTTGGTAGTGTTATGAAACCATTGTTACATCTTCAAAATTTGATTGTTTCTAAAATGGCCTCGGTTGAAAGTGATCTTAGTTTCTCAGAACACACAGATGCTACTGGTGGTGCACAATCGTTGAGTTTATCATTGTCAAATAATGCGCAAACTGTTTTTAATAAGCCAGACAAAGAAATAATGGTACCAGGAATAGCCGAATTATCTGGTATAGATAATACGACTAAGGAATATGATGAGAACAATAAATTAACACAAGCAAGTAGTTCAAAAATCATCAAAGGTTCTATGATTTTAGAAAATAATGAAAAAAATAATTTATTATCTAAAAGCGATTTTAAATTTGATATAGAAGAAAAGTTCAAAGATGAAGAACCCAGTATTATTATGCCTAATGATGACCATGAAAATTCTGGTTTCGAAGTTTTGTTTGATGAAACCGATTTGGAAACATTTAGTGATTTTATCGAAGATGAACGGTCTAATAAAATCGTGTTTTCTGAAATTGAACCGTTAGAAGTATTAATGGGTAAATCAGGTATCGATTCCGCGAACGAAGAAAATGATTATAATTTTATTCCACAACATGTATTAGCATCATTTGATAAAGGTACTGAATCAGATTCGATATTAAACTCGTCCGATGATCTTTTTGACGAAATTCAAGAAACACTAAGAAATATAACAGAAGGAACACTAGATGAAACAAAAGACATGTATTTATTAGACGAAAACTTACTAAAGAGTCAAAATTCACAAGAAAATAGTTCCTATCATTCTGAGGAATTAATTAGTCAAATTGATAACTTAACAAATAAGCATTTGAATGAAAATGAACCAAATAGTTATGTAATGGTAAAACAAGACCAATTACAGTCTTTTAACGATAATACAGAGAATTGTCAAAACGATGGTATAATTTTAGAATTGGAAAACGATGAAAAATGTGTTAATAAGTATACAGATGTTTTTAATAATGATATACTAAAAATCAATCAAACTGATCAAGTTTCTGAAATAACTCAAGAATTAGATTCTACTGAGGACATTGTAGATTCAGATAAAACGGTATCTAACAACACGATTATTACAAACAATGAAATTTCTGATTCACTTGAAATTAAAACTGTTAAAATTAATAACGTGAGTAATATGAAAACTACTGCAGATGACGCATTTACGTCTTCAACTATCAACAACAAAGAAAACACTTCTAAAATAGAAAATTTTTCAGATCAGGTTCAAGATGAGATTATAAAAACAAATAATGATCAACTTGAAATTATGAATGCTATTAAAAATATTGAAACAACTAACAAAAATTTAGATTTTAATAATGAAATATCGGAGGGATTATTAAAATCTTTGGATACTATCGAATTTATTGAGATTAAAGATGATTTTTCTGAAACTATTAATTCACAAGATATACAATTATCAGAACAACAAAATAATGAGATCTCCGATTTTTCGGAAAAAAATGAAGTTCATGAAAATATATTTAATCATTCTAATGAAAATATAGTTGATATATCTCTTGAAGTAAAAGATTGTAATAGTTCAATAAAAGTTGTTACTGAAAAAGTAGCATCACCAGAACTACACGTTGATAAAACTTCAGTTAAGAACTTTAAAGAACTATTAGTCTTGGAAAATAGTCAACAAAAATTAGATAATATTGTAAAAGAAGAAATAACTACTATCATAAACTCAGAAACAGAAAACGAAATCATCACAGAAAAAAGAAAATTAGCTTCAGACAATGATGATAATAATATTGAATGTAAAAATGATACAACAATAAATAACTGTTTGATGATTAAAGATGTTGATACTACAATTATTGAAGAAAATCCGAATGAAATAAAACAATGTATATCAAATTTAAACGATAATGATACAAATGATGTACAAAATAAAAATGCCGACACCTTCAAAGAAACATTTGATCAGGTTAAAGAATTTATGCCTCCACTAAACCCTGATTCAATAACAGTTTCAAAAAATATAACAATTTCTAATGACTGTAATAATTCAAAAGAAAACGTAATTTTGAGAGGAAATAAATTTGACATACCCTTTGATAAAGTTGAATTAGTAGAAGAAGCTGATTTAGATAGAATATCAAAGGGTGATTTTCAAGAATGTATAAATTTATGTTTTACTACTGGTGAGAAAATAAATGTTTCTGAATCATCACTAATAATTTATTCAAATAAAGAAAACCTGAATGCAGAGAAAGATATTAATTCAAACGAAGATCACATTCCATGTAATTCTAACAAAATTGAAAGCGTATCCATTATAAAAGAACACTTAGAAAATGTTGAACAAATTTTATCTTTCGAAGGAAAAAGTTCTGTAAATAATTTAAATGGTATAAATGAAAATAAAATTAAAGAGTCAAATAAAAAATGTAAAATATTATCAAATGTGAGTGAAACTCATGAAAATGATGTTATTTCTGAGAAATTAGTATTACCGACAGATTCTGAATTATTGATTGATTCAAATTGTGATATCAAAGAAGGTACTAGTATCACTGATATCTCAAATAAAATTGAAGATGATTCTACTCTCGAACAAAATATTGAAAATAATGTTGATTTAAAGATATCAAATATTGAAGAGGCGGTTCAACTTGTCAACTTAGAAGTACCGAAAGAAGAATTCAATGAAAATAATGAATTATTTAAAAATATTCCAAATATTTTAGGTATTGATAAATTGATTAATACTGAAAATAATGAAACCGAAACACACAAAATACCTAATGAAAGTTATAAATTGAATATGGATAGTGGCATTAAAGAAATTATATCTTTGGAATCAAAATACGATACGTTAAAAAAATTGGAATTTTCATCTGATTTTTCTATGAATCAAGAGGAAATATTTTCCAATGAGATAAACATAGAAAATTCTATCCAAATATCTACAGCAGAAAATAAAAACAGTGGGATGTTCATAAATACATCTGATAACTCTTTTAAAGGTTTAGAACAGACTTTAGTCTCAGAAAATAACAATGCAACTGATAGAGTTAATGAATTTCAAAATAATAGTAATGAACTAATAAAAGAACCGTTAACCGTAGATAATACTTCATTAACTAATAGTAAAATAGTAATTTCTGATAGCATCCAGCCAATAAATCAACAAAAGTTTGACGGAAATGAAATTGAAGTAAAATATGGAGAGAATAGAAAAAACTTTGTACGCGAGAAGGAAATTATTTTAGAAAGTAATGAAAATAATAAAAGTAATTCAGAACATTTAGAGACAAAAGATGGAAATGAAGAAAAACTGCTTATAAGTAAGATTAATAATTTAAAAGAAGAAAGTATTGAATTCAATACTAATTCGTCAAACATTCCGATTACACAAAATGCCGTATTAGTATGTGATGAAGTTAATTCAACTGAATTTGTTCAACCAATCAGAGAAGTAATTGATAACAATTTTAAAATTATTGATAAAAAATCCGAACAAGTAATAGAAAATTTGATCCATAACGGAAAAAATAATGAACAAGAAGAGAAAATTGAACCTTATAATGAGTCATCAATAGAAAATAATTCAGGGGAATTAGATCGAAACGATAATAACAAAGGAGCAAATAAAAATGTTATCGATGAACAAATTGAAATTCAAACACTGAAATCCAATGATGAAAAAGCAAATTTAACAACGAATATAAAAGACAAAAATGTCACAGGAACAGAAAATGTTGAGAAAATACTAACGACGAAACCAGAACTTTATTATGAAAGTGGTATTGAAACTTGTATGGCTGAAAATAAATTAGTTAATAGTCTGATTAATTTGGTACCGACGAATACAAACAGTGAAAAAGATAAATGTGTTGATATAATACATTCTTACGATTTAAATAATTTGCCATTCGAAGAAAATAAAATAAAAAACGTAGAAAATATTGAATATAATTCAATGAAACAGAGAGGTTCAGTTTCAAATCAAAATAACATTCACTTTAATAATACTGAATCTACTACAGTTAACTTTTCGCAAGCCACGAAAGAACCAAATATATGCTATAGCTATTTAGATGAAAATAATGTAAATCAATATCGACAAGTAACTGAAAGCCAAATTGTTGATATTTTAGAGAATGAAAATAATTTAAAAACAAATTTGAAAGATAAAAGTACACAAATTAAAACAACCAATGAAACTGAATCGATGGTAATTGAAATATTAAATGAAAATATTTTAGCTAATGATGAAACAGAATCATTGAGTTCTTGCGATATAACAACTGAAAATGTTAGTGAAATATTCATGGAGAACTTAGTGAGAGTTGAAGAAATTACTAAAATGAATCTTCTCGAATCATCAATTGATAATGATAAAAATGTAGAAAAAATAAAACAAAAGGAGTTAAATATCGAAAATATAAAAACAGAACTTACTGAATTAAAGAATCTGGAAAACATTGATATGAATTTAAAACCTATGATTAATGATACTTCATTGGATGTAACAAAAAGCCAAGAAGAAACTAATGTCAAAAATCTCATCAGCACAGGAACGAATGTTTTTGAGTCTACCAAAATTGAATATTTATTAGATAATACGGACACGAGTATTAATTACCCATTGAATCAAAATTTACGAAAAGAATTTTGCATTAGCAATAAAAATAATGATACAGCTGAACAAAATATTCAAAATCAAAGTCCAAATGAAATTAACGAACTTGAATATACATCAAACCTTATAAAATTAAAATCAGATGATGAAGGCAGTTTAACATTAGTAAACGACCAAGAAAAGCAAGAAAATGGTGTAATTGTTATTAATAACGATGGCGAACAAAGTATAACGGAAAAATTCGAGGAAACTACATTTAACAAAAATGAAATAAAAACATTATATGATATGACAATGAATAAACGAGTTAATGTATCTGATTTGGAAAAAAAAGAAGACTTACTTTGCGAAACTGTAGCTGAAGACGAAATAATTGATCTGATTGTTGATAGAGATCTAAATGATCTTGCCATAAAACTAAAATTGGATTACATTGAACAAAATGCTGCTAATCAAACTGAATGTGTTGCTCTTGAGAATGTAAATGTTTTAAAACAGAATGAACGTAGTAGTATGGAAAACATTACCGAACATGCACAGGTTGAGCATGAGTTAAATATCGCTGCAATCGGAGATATAGTGATGAATTATGATAGTGTGAAAGAAAATTCATCAAAGTCATCATTTGATCTATATAGTTTATTGGAAACTGCAATTATAGCTACCAATGATGAACATTCAAATGAAGTAGTAATGAAAAATAATGATTTTTGTATACTTCATAATGATGATTTAATTATAAAGCATACAGATTTTGTGACTGAAAAACCGTCAAGTGAATTTATAGACAAGTCGATTGTTATAAAAGAAGACAATAGTTGTAATATAATAACTAGTAGTTGTGTACAAAATCTAAATGAAAAAGGCAACGAGTCAAATAAAGAAAATAGACAAATTAAGAAGGAAGTTATTCAGAAATGTCCAGTAAAATTAGAGAGTGACGAAGACATTTTCAAAGAACCCCGAAATAATGATGTAATGGTTTATGATACACAAGAATCATTAAACATAGATGATAAAAATGTTGATAACTTGAGAGTACCAACAGATGTTATCAGTCCTTTGAATGATAATAATGCACAAGTTAAGAAAAATGAACCATCCTCAAACGTGGCTAATAATACTCAAGGTATAAAAGTTACGAATAGCGAAACAATCAAAGATACTGACGATAGAGAAAACATAAAACAAAGATTAAGTTTGTATTCAAATACATCTTCACCAGATATCTTTGAAAATTTGGAAGAAAAAAATAAATTCATTTGCGAAGTTGAAGAGGGAACTAAAGAATTATCAAATGATAAAAAACCTGAATTTGAAATGAAACCACAAAATAATAAGGGGAGCAATAAAAATATTTCTTTGGAAAATGAAATGAAGTTAAAATTTTGGGAGATATTGAAAAAGTCGATTCAAATGAGAATCAAATTGAAAATCAAAAGAGTAACCAAGTTGATGCTAACCAAATAAAACCAATGAAAGATAAAATGGATATTGATAAGAAAAAAGAAGGAAGTAAAAAGAAAACATGTCCACAGCCGCAAAATAAAAAATTACCAACATCTGATAAATCGTTGGAAAATAGTGAAAATAAAAATAAAATTGATGAAAAAATGAAAATCATTGATTCAAATACAGAAGAAAGTAATATATATTTCTTGAAAAATCAAGAAAAAGTTATCGAACTCGAATCTAATTTAAAACTAAATTCCTTAGAGGAATGCAATAAAATTATTTCGATGGTATCGGGTAATGGAGATAATATAAATGTAGCAGAAGAAACTGACAAAATAATTGAAAATGATGAACGAACTGAAAATCAGAAAAACAACAAGCTATATGCTAACCAAATACAAACAATGAAATATGAAGTGGACACCGATAAGAATAAAGCAAATCAACAGCTACACGACAATAAATTGGTATCTCTTAACACATCTTTAGAAAATAATGAAAGTGAAATTAAAATTGATGAAAACACAAAAGAAAAAAGTAAAATGTTTTATGAAAATGATGATAACACTCAAAAACTTGAATATAATTCAGAGCTAGAAACAACTGTAGAAGTTAAAACAAATGATTTGAAGATATTGCAAAATGAAAATAATAAAAATTTATTTAAAGAAAACAACAAAATCATCTCAAATGATGACACTACAGAAAATAACAACCCTGATACTAACCAAATACAATCAATGAAAGATCAACTGGGTAATGATAATAAAAAACAAAGAAGTAAAAAAAAGAAAACAAATATAAATATACAAGAAAAACATATACTTATACCTGATCAATCCTTAGAAAATAATAAAATAGACGGAAAAACAAAAATCACTGATTTAACTAACGAAACAAGTAAAGTGTTATTAAAAGATCAAAAAAAAAATATTAAACTAGAATCTAAATTAGAACTAGATTCCTCTGAAGAACGCAGTACAATTATTTCGAAGATATCAAACAATGAGAATGATAAAAATATGGTAAAAGAAACTGATAAAATGTATGTAAACGACGATCAAACTAAAAATCATAATGATCACGTATTTGATACAGATAAAATACTGTTGATAAAAAATGAGGAAGATATAGATAATGCGATACATAAAAGTAAAAATATGAATACAAATCTTCAGCTGCTTCAAGATAAAAAAGTATCATCACTCAATACATTTTTAGAAAACAATGAGGAGGAAAAAGAGAAATTGAAAATTATTGAATCAACTACTGAAGAAAATGGTAAACAACTAATAAAAGATAAAGAAAAAATTATAAAGATGGAATCTAATTTAGAAGAAGTTTTAGTTTTGGAAAATAATAAAAACACATCTAAGGCATTACAAAATAATAATGATATTGTCAAAAATACCACAAATTATGAACAAAATGAAAACAATAAACTTGAAATGAACAAAAATAAGTTTGTGAAAAAAGAGTCGGATACTGATAATGATACGTGTAAGGAAAAACGAGAAGTAAAAAAAAATAAAAAAAGTCTATTACCACAAGCCGAAAATTTGACATCATCCGATGAGTTGATGGGAATAACAGATACAAATTACGAAATCAAACAAGTAATTGAAGTAAAGCCTAATATGGATTTTGATGAAACAAAAAATGAAAAAGTTTCCAGTGATAAATTGTCAGGCATGACAGAAAAAGAAATGAAAGAAACTGATAAAAATAAACTAAATACAGTACAAAACGAGATCATAATAGATAATCTGAAACAAATAATCCAAATTCGAAAAGATGAAATTCCTGAAAACAATAAAATCGATATTCTTGAAGCAAACGATAAAATTAAAAACGAACTGAAAACATTAGAAGTGGATAAAAATGTTATCAATAATTCTAGCATGAACCAGAATAATATCGAAGAGAAAATGAATTATGAATTACTAAGTGAAGAATCAACATCTTTAGAAAATTTGGTGAAAACAGCAAACATAGAAACTGACAAAAAATGGAAAAGTATCGATGTGAAAGAAAATGACTGGGGTGGAGATGAGCGTAAAAGAGAAATTGAATATGCACAGAAAGAAGACAGTTGCTTGGAAGTAACTAAACTGGAAAACTCGAATAGTGACAAAAATAAGAAGGCAAAGAGTTCAAAGAGAGAACAGGTAAAATGTATCGAAGAAAACAGAAGAAAACTCGAGAACAAAGATGTCGTTCAGTCCATTCGAGTCTCACCGGGAAAATCTAGTATGAAAGAAACAACAATCGAAATCCGAGTAACTGAAAAAGAACCAAATGAATCTTATGACAATGACATGGCGAATCAGATTGGAGAGACTAAATCGTCTAATGCCACAGAAAAACTAACCGTTCAATATGACGGCAAATCAGACAGCAGAAAATACTTCACAAAAAATCGTTGGACTACTACAAAAGACAAAGACGTCACTTCTGGGGAATGGACAAATCACATTAATACTGTCACAAAAATAGGATTTTTCGACGCACCCATTGCACAGAGGAGGAACTTCGAGACACGGTTGCCGACGCCGTGTCACGGATACGAAGAGCATGGTGTACCCAACCACATGAAAACCTCAGCGTTAGCCAGATCGGAAGAACGACAACCTCGAGGCAAAGACACAAGCCGTTATCTGGCCGTGACGGACGCGTATAGATCACGATTGATGCCTTCAACGTATAGGTCCCTTACACCTGAGCCATCTAGATTCTCGGAGTTGACGCGAACGTACACGCGGTCAGCCAGCATCGGAGTAAACATGGAACGATACCATAGTGCCAGATCGTTCAGTTCTTATGTGGAACAAGCGAGACCAATGGACAACTCGTTTTACGAGAGAAATCTCTCACCCGCAAACGCCGTATACCGGAGTCCTTCAGAGACGACTTTAAGAACGTACCGTCGGTTAGATGATGATGACCTTTCGTGGTACTCCAGATTACGGCGACGGGGTTCTGACAGCTTTTTACTGGGGCTACACTCGTGGGATAACTATTCAAAAAATAAATTGTCAATCACCAAAGATGACCTGAATAGGACAAAGGTTAGGGGTAAAAGGGGATGGCCCTAGCGATACACGTATTTTGTACTGCCACCAAACATTTTGTGCTATTTTTTTTTCATAGGAAACTTTCAAAAGACTGTACTTCTGCGTACGACTGATCGACCAAACCATTTCTTCTGGTACCAGAGTCAAGTTTTGGTGCAGTATCATCGGTTATCCTGAGCCACGCGTTCAATGGTATCGAGATGGTCAGAAATTAAACAGTTTTACGTACAACTCTTCCACAAGGTAAGTCCGTATGAGTAAGAAAAAAAGTAGAGTATGTACCAGTTTTATTATATTCATTTATATTAGATATCAAACAAAATTCACGAATGGTTTGGCTCAGCTAATTATCGATGACGCTCAGAGCGGGGATTCCGGTGAGTACACGTGTGTTGCTGTAAACAGCGAGGATCGGATAACCACTACTGGATTCCTTACGGTGTACACGTCACCGACAATGTTCGGAATAACACCGAAAAAAACATTGCAGTCGGCATCGTTGTCAATGGACCGATTTAAATCGACGAACCTCGATAGACTCTATCAATGGAGTGGTCATGATTTACAACAAAACTTCAGGATCAGTAGTGACTGGCAGTCATCCAATGATGTGTTAAGGTATCCTAAGTATCCAAAGTTTGTGACCAGTATAATCGCTGACGACATAACAACGTATGGAGGAACAATCGTGCTCCAAGTTCGAGTTCAAGGTCAGTACTAATTATTAAAGTTCATAATCACCAAGAGGTCGAATGCATAACTATCACATTTTCACATGTAGTCTCGTCAATGTGTATTCACAGTGTGAGTAGTTAATGTTACAACAATACTAAAATATGCATATAAATGATTGATTATTATTCTACTTAATTTTAAGCATAAAAGTAATTACCATTTAGTAATAGTTACAGTGACCATGAATATATATTGTGGATATTATGATCAATTCTATGATTCATAATATATATATCTTGTACTTAGTGTATGTTATATATTCTATAGTACGAGTATAAAGGCGAATTAAATTATCAGCTGTAGTTGATAATTGGTTAATAATATTTGAACATTGTGTAACTCATTAGCATACTATTCTCTCGTTTTCTCTGGTCAATTTAGAGAAATACATTTTATGAAACAATAACAAAATATCGCAAGTTTTGATAATAAATTGATATAACCTGTCTACAGAAATGCAAAAATTATATCGTTATGACATACTATTTTACTAAACTGTTACATTGAAGTTTTTAAAGACTGCAATTCACTTATTTCAGTTTCCAAAAAATTGTTTTCGTTAGTTGCGTTTTTTAATAAATGTTAGGATTTTAAAAATACAACAAAACTAACTTAAGTGAATCGATATTGAGCAACTAAAAATATATGTTGTATATTACAGGTTCTCCGTTGCCGAATGTGTCGTGGATACGGCAATCGAAACCATTACCACGGTTATCCATCAAATACGTTTACCTAAACGAGGGTGAACTGCACACACTACTAGTGAAGGACAGCACGGCCAAGGATGGTGGAACATATGTGTGCCAAGCGTGCAATCTTTATGGCACGGCGAACGTAGAAAAGACTGTCAAAGTGGTATCATCCCAAGATTACTCCGAGCACAGGGGCGTGAAACCGGCCATTATTGTATCAAGACCAAATGATCGGCTTAGTGTGGCGGTTGGAGAAGACATTACCGTTACACTCAGAGTAGCCGGAGAACCAAAACCCAAAGGTATACATAGTTGCTTCGAAATAATTTTGACAATGATTATTTTAGAATTTAAGATATTTTTAATAGATTTTTAGGCATTTTTAGTCAATTTTTCTCACACAAACATAACTATCTCTAATTACCCTACCAAAATATAATTCGTACTGTGTGATTTATATGGTATAAAAATATGAGCCTTGTATTAATGAATTAATAACATAAAAAACAAGTCACATATTTAGAATATAAGAAGTATCGTATTATTCTGAGGTATCTAGAATTTTAACCATTAAAAAGTTAAGTAGAAATTTTAAATTGGAGTATTTCTATAAATATAAGTGTTGTTCTATTATTAACAAAATACTTCAATAGGTATACGGTACACCTCTTTCATATATATACATTATATATCCGTAATAAATTTATTAATTTACTCGCACTGATTATTTTATGAATAATACAAGAACAATTTTAATTAAATACACACAAAACCTTAAGCAAATCTATCTCTAAATTAATTCTAATAATATTTCTCAGATAAATAAAATTTTACAGAGAATTGGTTTATATAAAAACTGAATTTTTACTTTTGTATATAATTAAATTGAATTTAACACATTATGTACATTAAAAAAGTAACTTATTAAATTAAAAGTTAGTTTCAAAAAATTAACGAATAATTAATTTAACGTTTAAATTTAATTTTAATTTAAATCATTAATGCCCAAAATTGTTTAATATAAATACACATTAAAAATTGTCTGTATTTATGTATTTATAATTATTTCGTTTTAGTGGTGTGGATGAGAGGTTCAAGAGACGTCACATTCCTGGATAGGTCACTAAAAGAGACGGTCAATGACTACGTAAAGCTGTCCATAAAAAAAGCGCAACTTTCGGATGCTGGGACATACTTTATAATCGCTAAAAACGTATACGGATCCGATAGAGCATTTGTGACTGTCGGGGTAAGTGATCGAATAAGCATTTCGTCGAATACGTCTCAATAGGACATTACTATAACGATAACAAAAATAATGTAGTTTATTATTATTATATTACTGTCTTTATGTCGTCAATGTCTCAATACAGTATTTTTGTAGTCCATTCGTAATAGTTATTATATGTAATATACACCAGTTGTAATATAGCCAACAAAATGTTGAGTATTTTTTATTTTTTTATTTTTATTTTTTATTTATTTATTTTTTTTTTTTACTAATAAAAATTAACTAAGTTCACAGTCTTTTCGATTGTAATATGTAAGTGAAAATAATTTATTTCAAAATCAAACATGTATTTTGCTAAGCACTTTGATATTCTAATGCTGGTCGTCATTCGATTGACACATTTCAAGATCATGGGCAGCTAAATAATCAGCTTAACAAATATGCTTCATATATATTTATTTTCAAGTATTTCTTTTAATTTTCTGAAATCTAAATCAAAACTAAACTCACATAATTTTTTGTCTAAATAACAGGTCGTTATTAATTATTTTAACATAACTGAATTTCTTGTACACCAATTTTTTATATACTCAATAGAAATTTAAAAAAAATAGATAACCAAAGTATATTATACCACTAATAGTTTATTTTTGGTTGAACGTTGACGGTTGTTTATTAATGCAATTATAATAAAAATAATAAAATAATATTTATTGAACAAAATAACGTATTTTACAATATTATTACACGTTTTTATTGTTTGAAATAAAAAGAAACATTAGTTATGGCATTAAGTAAATTAATGTTCGACTGTTGTTTCACCTATTAAATTTACGATATTAGTCATGATTGTACTTTTTGTTTTTAAATAAATGAAATTTATCGTCTTTTTATAGTCGTATAAATTATATTTATATTTAGGTACGTGCTTTGTATCGGGCTTTATATTAAAGTTTATATATCATTGTCGAATATCATGTAATATTGTATTATTCAATATAATATATCGTATTATGTCAATGTGTTGTATTATTTTAGCATAAAAAACTGTTAATACAAAGTCTGTCTTCCATTTTTAAGTAAGCTTTATACAAATACATTATTTATCTAGTACAGCCAAGTGACTTTAATCAGAGCCGTAGCAAAGACGGCGGCAGATGTCTACACACTGGTTGCAATTTCTGGGTGAGGGTGAAAATAAAAAATATACATTTATGTTAAAAATTACAACTGTCTGTATTGTACATATTTTATTTACAAACATTTTACCGTTATTTATATAAATTGAAGTAATTGAAAATTAAAAATAAAAAAAATATAAATATAATATAAATAACATTATACGAGTAGAGTATGTTAATTAATTAGAAAGTCATCATAATATATCATCTGATACGATATTTAAGTGGTTTTTCCAATTTTCGTCAATTGCGACGAATTTGGATACTGTATAATATAATAATATTCCACTGGTACAAAAAATGTATAAAAAAGAATATCCAACCGAGAGTACTTTGAACATCAGACCATTTTTTGATAATAATAAAATTGATTGTGATTGAAATTGAATAATTTTTAAAACTTCATCAAAAATAAAAATATTGAATGGGGATAAGTAAAATATTTTCCAAATGCTGAGTAAGCTTATAGGTATTTGTTGTTATTTCACTTGATAAGTTACACGAAGCCTAATTATTCACGGTGAATAATCGATCGATCGAATTCACTATAATAAATGATTACAATCAAATATTGATCGGTGCCGTTGATGTTTACCTTTTTTGTATCTCATAACTTTTACTCTTAACCTACGATTTTTGGCACATTTGATATATGGCCGTTTTCAATGTAATATTTATTTGAATTATTTTTTCAATATTTTAAGATACCTAATTTTTAACATTTACGTAAAAATGTAATTTAAGGAAACAAAAATGAAATTCGTTACATTTTCAATGAATGAGATCAATTCATAATTTTTAAAAACATCAAAACGATTTGCTAATTATTAAATTTTTTGTTTGCTCCAATGTGTTATGCTTGTAATGGCAGATATTGATTAATGTTAATTTCCTTGGAAATCGATAAAAAAAGGTCTCGGGCTAATGAGATTGAAATTATTATGATGGTTCAAGATACTTTGAATTGTTGTCAAAATAAATACAAGTATTAAATAAAAAATCATAGATTTTGAGTAGGTTCATTATGGATTTTGTATTTAAAAAATTCGGAGAACATAAATTTAAAAAAAAATGTTGTTTTATTTATACTCTTTACATCAAGATGCTCTCATTCGATGAAAATGTAACCATTTTCTGAGAAATTATTTTCTAAATATCATTATTATGAAATTTAACAAAATATTAATCTAACAATTTTTGAAAAATATTATTATTTTTTTTTTAACTAACTAATAAAAATAAAATATTGATTATCATCATTAATCTATAACATTGAAAACGAAAATGTCTACTTCAATATTCGAATTAGAACATTTCAATTATTAACATATATTTATTAACTACTAGCTGATCCCGTGCACTTCGTTGCTCGTTAAATATATCAACTCTATATGACTCTAACTTTGTTCAATTCGTTATTTAATATTCGGTGGATGATGTTATAGATTTATCTTAAGTTTTCTCTCTGGAATAAAAATTCAGATTCACAGCAGTATATTATCAGGGTAGGCAATCTACCTGCGGTAGATCGCAGACCTAGTGCTGTTTGTACGTACCTTAGTGTATGATTTAAATCTAATAAAGTATCAAAGTTATACCAAGTTTGACATATACGATGGATTAATAAATCAATTAGTACATAATCCTATTCTAACCTTAACGTACTAAAATCCGTAGTGTAGAATTGTATTATTGACCATTTGCATTAGTATTTCGAACTATTCTGTTGCTCCGAACGATGTCATTTGAAAACATGAATTGAACGTTCTAATTGACTTCAGGAACACGATAGAATCTGGATCTGTACCGATAAGTAAAACCGTTCAATGGTTCAGGTGGTGTTTCAATTTCAGGTAGTTGCATCTTTCCTGACGCGCAACACATCCCGACTGGCTCACTTTTGAATTTGAGAGCATGGCAGTGCGGGCATTCCTTGGCTCATACTGGAATGCTAGACGCAGAATGAATCATATATAAATGTTCGATGTACCTGTTGGCGTTGTTGGTCATTTGCTCTGCGTGAGTCAACTACGAATCATTCGCACTATCGGATTGGCATTGTTCGTCTGTTCTTTGCGCTCTTCTATTTCTCATGTTTGTAGCTGCATTTGTTCTACGACAAAATTGGCATTCTGGCGTCTTCTTGCCATTTTTAATGATACAAACAAATAGAAAATATTCAAAGTACTTATTTATGTTTTCTTTTTGGTTACGTTGCAACGTCGGGTAATTCATTATATTAACCACTAATAAATAATATTATTCTCAAATCTTATAACTCCCATAGCAACCATTTATAAACAAAAACTAAAATTTCTATCGTAAATCTCAAAATTCCTGTTTGAGCACCTCCAGGGGGTGGAGTTAGGTCCATATATAAACCCTATAAACCCGCTCCACGACATTATCTATCATTTAAAAAAAAAATCAAGATAATCGGCCCAGCCGTTCTCAACTGATGCAATTTCGAATTTTTTGTCTCCATTTTTATATATATATATATAAGATATATTATATACTTTACCGTATTTATAATTTTATAATGTCGACAGAAAACAAATTAGTTTTTATTTATTTTTTATTTTTTTAGTAGAATAAACACTATTTTAATAAAAATTACGTTTAGCTCTTCTACTCGTAAATTTTAAACCAGCCTTGTATGCTTTTAAAACAATTGTCATTATTATTTATTAATATTTTAAAATTTGTTATATATTCAATTGGTTCAATTGTATTCATTATAATTTACAGATAATATACTTGTTTTGTAAACAAATCCATGTCATATAGTAAATGAAATCTAAAAATCCGAATTAAACGCACTTCAAGAAAAACAAATGTGTATTATTAAGTTATACTTCATTATATCATGTATGATTTATGTTGGTATAGTATAACGAAATTAGTTTGAAAGTTCAACAGTTATTAAATTTAACATACATTTTTTGCTTTATTAATATTATTAGTACTAGTATTAATATTAGAGTACTTACCACAATATTTGTGGTAAATATGTTTATTTTAAATTTTTAATAAATCATTAAAATAATTTTTACATTACCCGATGAAAGAAGCTTAAATTATAGAATTTATTATCACCGATTATAAAAAAAAAATTTAAAAAAATCGAATATTTTAAATGCCTATAAGTGGCTTAAAAATCAATATAATATTTTGAAAAAAATATTGCATAAAATAAATACCATCTTAACAGCTGGTAAAAATTTCAAAAATCTGCGACTTATACTTTTTGAATTATAACAAATATTTAAAATCGTCTGAGAATAAATCGCTATTTTATGCAATTTCGTAAATATTTAAATTTTCAAACAGTCATACAATTTTTTCCTCTTAGTCCGGTAGAAATTTTTTTAAAGATTTTTGAAGAGTAGCTCATAGATAACCTCGTGTTAAAGTTTTGAACCTTAAGTATGAACAAAAAAAATTTTATGAATTTTTATCTACAAAATAACTTGCAAATTATCGTGATTTTTACACATTTTATACAAATTTGAGCATTAAAGGCTTATAAAAAAAAATTGAGTTAACCGATCACCGATATTTTTTAGTTACGATAAGTTTAACTATTATAAACCTAGTATAAATTTTCAAGAGTTTTCGCTTAACCAATTAAATTTTATAGATGTTTAAAAACAAAAATTTTACAAAAATCGAAAATTTAAATTGTCTATAAATAAGTCAAAATATGTCAAAATACTTTGAAATCTTAACCATGTATAGAGAACGTCAATATAATATTTGGTGAAAATTTCAAGTTGTTGCAATTTGGTTTTTGAGTAAGAGCATTTTAAAAAAAACCGATATCTTTGTCAGTCTAGAATATTATACCATTATATTATATTTTACATGTAATTTTATGTCAATAATCGCTGTTCAAACGTTTATAAAAAAAAATTGTGCCTATGGATTTTAATAATTTTTGAAATGACTTTAAGAACTACTTCTGTGGAATCTTCTATTAATTTTCTAGTATTTTGTACGAGCCAAATTTTTTTTATCACCGATTATAAAAATAAAATGTAAAAATATCGAATATTTTAAATGCCTATAAGTGGCTTAAAAATCAATATTATATTTTGAAAAAAATATGACATAAGGAAATGCCAATCTTAACAGCTGGGTAAAAATTTCAAAAATCTGCGACTTATACTTTTTGAATTATAACAAATATTTAAAATCGTTTGAGAATAAATCGCTATTTTATGCAATTTCGTAAATATTTAAATTTCAAACAGTCATAAAATTTTTTCCTCTAATTCCGGTAGAAATTTTTTTAAAGATTTTTGAAGAGTAGCTTATAGATAACCTAGTGTTAAAATTTTGAACCTTAAGTATGAACAGAAAAAAATTTTATGAATTTTTATCTACAAAATAACTTGCAAATTATCGTGATTTTTACATATTTCGTATAAATTGGAACTTTGAGCACTTATAAAAAAAATTGTGACTTACGATTTTAGATTTTTTTTTATCAGTTAAGGAACAACTTATAAGAAACCTTGTATTAAATTTTCAAGATTTTCTGGTCAGCCAAAAATATTTTATCGTTATTTAAAAAAAAAATACTTAAAAAAATTGAAAATTTCAATTGTCTATAAATAGCTTAATAAAAGTCAAAAACTTTGAAAATTTAATGGTGTATAGAGAACGCTAATCTAAACATTTGGTGAAAATTTCAAGTATTTACATCGATTAGTTTTTGAGTTATAGCAAAATAAAAAATTTGATTATGTCGAAAACTGGTTTTGCGTAAAAACTCCCGTTTTTCCCAAATTTTTTTATGGTTTTTCCCGTCGCATTTAAAAAATATTGGAAATTTTTTACTTTTGACCAAAATAGATATACTAAATAGATTCACTTTCCTTTCAGAAAAGTTGCTACATAAGGCAATCGAAGCATTTTTACTGCCCCAAATCGTGTCGACAGACACAAAAAAAAAAAAAAAACACACATCATTGTAAAATCAATACATTCTTCACTCTGTTCAGAATCTAAAACATAATTTTCTAAAGGATCATGAATAATAATTTTGTTGGTTTCGAACAGTTATATAAATTTGCTAAAAAGTAATCTTATTTTGTTCTTTAATAATTAATCATATAGGAGTGAAGAGATGAACACAATTTTCTTATCTTAATGATCATTAAACTCATACGATTAAAATACTTAAGTAATATTAAATACTTTTTTTGTTTTACTATTAATAAATTATAAATGAACTTTCATAGGTTTTGAAGTAATTAACATCTGGATTCAATTTATAAATAATATTAATAACAATAATTTATTTAATATTATTATTCGAGTATCAAGAATGTGAGTTGCATGGCGTTAATATATTATTATAATTCGACATGAGTTACTGTGTTACTTTCGTGGTTAGCATATTTTTCTTGAGTTGCACGTATTCTAATGTGCTGTTTGATATTAAAATAAAATTCGTTGAAAAGATTATAAGTTAGTGTTGTTTTTACTAATGAACGGCAATTTTTAATTACCTCCACGTATTTCGTATTTTCACATACTCGCCAAATAAAGAATGCAAGGAGGGAGGGATGAACGAAAAGAAGGAAAAAATTGAGAATTCCGAAAACACTAATAAATAATTTTAATTTTTATTGTTCAGGTGAGAAAACGTGCGAGGTCTTTGACACCACCACAGATCAGAAACACGATTGGTCGGTGGAACTCAATAGGCGGTGGTGGCTGCAGTGCGAAAAACGGTAAGAATAATAATAATAATCGTAATAATGCACAAGAGGTCGACGACGACGATGACGACGACAACTGTGGCTCGCGCAGTAAAACGCGACAATTTTCACCGCGGTAAAATACAAAAATATGAGACTGGCCCTGTTTATTTCTGTCATTTCTCTAGCACTCTGCTTCGGGTTCGACGCTCTATTTTTATCGTCAGTCTAACGGGTTACGCGCGTATTTTCGCACGACGCGCGGTATAGTTATATATTATTCTGAGAAATCGTGTTAATTTTCAAAAGATAAAGAAAAATTCGTTTATCAACCGAATACGTCCGCGGAATTTCTGTTCATTTTTTGCAACTGTAGTTTTTGTACATTTTTGGATCACCAAGCCGAAATGGTTAACTCCGATAGTGGCGAGAGCAACATACAACTCTTGCGGAATCGATGGCTGCAACAACGCGGAACCACTCGTACCACGGCCGACTTCCTGTTGTACTTGTGCGAACATCAAAGTATATAACATACACATGCGTGAACACCTATCTACCGCTTTGTAATGTTTGATTAACAAAATGATCAAAATGTAAGCCACATTTGGTCAGAAGTCAATTTGTAATACAGTAAATTTCAGAAAAACTTTTTTTCAATTGAAAAGTATTCAGCATAATTCCTTATTTTCCATACTTAATCATCTCTTGAACTTTAACTTGAACATTTTATAATAATTTTAGGATATAGTGATCTTTGTTGTACATATTTTATTTAACTGAGTTCATAAAAGAGTATAACAACAGCCATAATGTCGAGTAAACAACGATTAGATTAAAAAGAAAGTTATAATTTTGATATTGACTGAAATATTAGTTTATGATTGAATGTTGATTCTGATTGAATAGCTATAACAAAGACAGACTTTTTTTTTTTAATACAATTCATTTTGGTGATGAAATTTGTAATCTAAATCTCATCGACTGTTATAATCTAAACACATTTACCATAAAAATAGTCATTTGAAATTAGTGCTTCCTAGCTGGTTGAAATTTGCGAGATTAGTGTTTAATGACTTCCATGGATTAAAGATTTTAGAACTCATCGAAGATCATATAAAAAATATAGGGTTTTGTATATATTTTTTAATTGAAAATAATACTTCCAAAATTATTTCCAATTTTTTCTTTGTCTTATGATCAAATGAATCTTATTTTTTGATTGACATGACTAGTAATGCCGTATCGTTTTCTCAGAATAATTTTACATTAATAAAAAAGGGATTTTGAAAGAAAAAATATTATTCGATTCCTAATTAAATATTACGTGTTGCGGCACGTGGTGTTGCTTGTTTCACGCGATCTTTTACGTTTGATAACAAATGAAACCGTAGATTTTATCATTTTTAGATGTTCCTGGACCAGTGCTCAGCGAACCCGTTGTATTCGACAGAGCCAATAATCGGATATCGCTACGATGGGATAAACCAAATAAGGCGGAAACTATTCTCGTCTACAAAGTAGATAAACAATCTGCGGACAAAGAATGCTGGAGACAGGCACGTTCTAAATTTTAGAAAAAGCGTGTTTGCGAATAAAGTTTTAAAAATTAATTTTCCTACTTCTTCCTCGAATTGCGTCTCAAAATCTCTTTTTCTTACGAATTACGTCCAGATAATATTTAACAACTATACTATTTACATCCGATATATACATTATTTTCCTTCCCATTTAATATAGACTTTGGACTGTCAATAGTAACATTAAATAAATATTAAAATTATTATATTGCTAAAGGTAGGTCAAAAATATTGTTTTTTCGTTTCGTAATTATGTACATCTAAAATATTGTTTTCATCGTTAAGTATAAAAAAAAAAGAATAGGTAAGTAAAAAAAAATAGTAAATAATATAAGTTATATATATATGTTACTATAGTATTATTTATGGTTCAGTAAAAATTTGAACGATACAGTTTTTCACATTTACGAATCATATACGTTTGTCAAAACGTGTTATTTCATTCACGTCGTATTTAATAATTTCTTTACATAAAAATTCTTGTTTTTCACATATTTCACGTCTTATTTTCTTTACTTGACTACTACTACGAATTTTTATATAAGTATCTTTTGGTCATATCGATTATTGATTGAGATTATTAAAAGTATAGGGAATAATCGGGACGCAATTCATATGCATCGCATGAATGTTAAAAAATCTGGTTATCACAAATTAATCTCTCTTTCCCCATAGAAGTTTTTGAGAGTATAGTTATACCGGAAACTTGGAAACAATTATCTTTAATCGTTTTCTCTTAGAGTTCGAAAAAGTGCTGCAGATTAAGTCAAAAGAAAATTTGGTTTATTTTCTGCCACATATTATTTTGATGATACCAAACATAGTACAAGGATGTTTCTGTACGAGTGTATGATTTTTATGGTGTTATATTGTTATTTTAACGTTACAGGTAGGGTTGACACCCACGAACAGCATAGACGTGTACAATCTTAAATCGGGTAATCGGTACAAATTCCGTGTGACCGCTCGCAACAGATTCGGATGGGGACAACCTGTTGTTACTTCCGATTACGTTGATGTTTGGGAGCTAAAAAATTTACCGGAATTCTTTCAACCGCTTCCCGGAGAGACCAAAACACTACTAGGCCACAACGCTAAATTACAGTGTCATGTAAGATTATACTAAACATATTTTTTGAATTACTTATTATTTATTTATGCCAATGTTGTTGATTTTATTGATCATTTCAACATAGGAACCATCAGTAGTTCAAGCTTATATCTTAAGAGGGAACTAGATTATTAAAGTATGAATATGATCTTTTATTTGTATAGTCATTTGAAATTAATAATATAATTCCTAAAACCTGAGTCAAATTAAAAATTGTCATGAACTTTGAATAATTGAATTTTGAATGTTTTTCATTAATAATAACTGCAGTTATTATTATGATTAATATGTAATAAATTACAACACTGAATATTTTTTAGTCTCATTATGTTACATCATAGTTTGCAATGTTCCTGCATTGCGTTGATGTGTTAGTAAATAACTATTATTATATAGAAGTATAAACTGTTTTATATTCTAATGAAATAATAATAAAAATAAATAAAAATAAAATCAAGAGCTTTCATTAAACATTTTTCTTCTTCAAAATTCATAATTGCAGTTCATATTATATTATTGTAGTGAGTAAATACTCAGTTTTACTTAAATTTTAGATTTTTCGTATCTTGGCCAAGGTTATAAACCTTTGAATATATTCTAAGAAATCGTACTTACAATCAATTAAACATAAAAAATAATTTTTTAATTCATTAAAATCATCCATTAAATTTTTAATAATTATTATATTGAACTAATATACATACTTATATTTTATAAAATTAAATTAGTAAATAATATGATGGAAGTTTAAATTTAAATATGTATTTTATTGATTTTGATCCAGAAAATATAGCAAAATGTTTATTGTTTTTTATATTATATTTTTATTAAAAAAAAAAAAAAAAATTATAAATAAAAATATTAAAATAAAATAAAATTAACTTAAAACTACTAAAATGTTCAAAATGTATTTATACTTATGTATAAAAATATATTATATCATCAAACTTAAAAATAAAAATTCACTTTCATTTAATTTTACCACACGGTTAATATCTTGGTGTACCACAATGGTTTAAAAAGGGACGGAGGATAATATATATTTCAACGTTACCCATCCGCGACGCATGTCTACTTATTGGCACGACTGAAGGAATGTCGATTGCCTCATAACTACTTGACCATCCTGACTATCTGTGGTATAACGTAAACTTCAAATGCAATTATGACAATATTTTTTATTGTAGAGATGGAAATTGGTGCAACCGAAATAAAAATAATACATCATTAATAAACTTCCATATATACCTGCACAAATCGTAACTAAGCAAGGAATGGGAGTGAGTTTAAAACGCATTATTTTAGTTATAATTTCCTTATAGTAAATTATAGATGAACAGGGGTTAATAAGGATATTACTGATAATAGATATCAATTATTTAGAGTTTTAATAAGTCTTTAGTTAGTTCGGTTAATAGTCACATAGTATCATATATTCGAGTTTTGCAATACGGAGATAGATATAACGTTAAATCTTAACTAATAACTCGTTAAAAATTTAATAATATGCATAGAATATAATATAATACGTATAATATGTATAGAATGAATAAATATTCTTTGAATTTATCGATATGATATTCAAAATCTATGGCATATATAGTAAAACCTATAAAAAATAAAATTATTTTATTAAAAAAGGCTTTTTTACTCTATTTTGGTTAAATCATAAACTCCAATATTAAACAAATAATTGTTGTAAAATAGTTTTCACTAAAAAAAGTAAAAGAAATAATAAATAGTAATGAATAATAATGTAGTCAAATATTATGATATAGGAAATATTTAAACATTATATAGTTTTCCAACACTTCAACCGTTACTCGGTAAATCTAATCGTAATGCTCGTAACGCGTAATCAATTAAGCAATAATTATTATAGTATCGTTTGATTTTGAAATCGAATTTTCATGCAGGTCCGAGGCGTTCCATCACCTCAAGTGACTTGGTTCAAGGACGGCGAACCATTGGTAACAAAAAAATATGTCAGCGAGTGTACAGAAAGGGGTAGATGCACGTTGACGATTATTGATGTCATGGACGAAGACGCTGGTCGATACGCATGTGAAGCGGTAAACGTCTGCGGCAGGGTGAGCACGTTGACGATTGTCGAAGTGATGGCCAATCGTAGGATCGTGGAAGCGGAACAAAAACTTCAAGGGTATGTTTTCGATAAGACTTATACGCATCTATCAGTAGAGTACGAACACCACTGTAAATAATGTATTATAAAAAACAACGTTATATTTTGAGCACTGAGACCTTTTTTTTAAAAACTAAATTCTTCAATTGCTCTGTAAATACATTAGGAGCATAATCTAAATTCTCGTTTTACTTTGATTTCGTTTATAATATATATATATATATATATATATAATATTTTCTCTCATAATATAATTACATTTTTATACTTAATAATGCAATTAAGTCATTATTTAATATAACTTATAGAATATTAAGTTAAAAATAAACTATTAAAATCATTGCTTTTTTCTGAACAATACCTACTTCTTAAAAATATATCAACATTTTATTTTAAAATACTATATACTTATAAAACTATTCGTTTTAATTCAGAAATTATCGATACGATCCATTTTTATGAACAAAAATACCGCAAGTAAAATATGCTAATAGCTAATAATTTTTGAAATAGAAAAAGAAAAATAATTATTTAAGTGCGCATATTAAATATTCGCTGTAATGTCTTAGTTTCCATTTAAATGAGACTACACCACAGAGCGTAGATTACGTCATAATGTTATTTGACCTATATTAGTAGTGTGTAATAATGGAGAGGGGTTAGTTTTTATCCTCACCACTAAAGGTTTTATGTTATTGTATAACTACATTATAATAACAATATGTGTTTAAAAATAAACGAACGTATCGTTTCGTATTAGTGATTTTGGTTATTATTAGATATAGAATTATAATTTCTTCTAAACGTACATGAGTATTTTATAATACATGTGTATATATATATCAAAGTATTTTTTCGTTTTCTTAATAAAAAAAAAAAAAATATTACGACGTGTTGGATTCTTGCTAATATTTATTTTTTAAAGAGAAACGATTCATTAGTTAAATATACGAGTAAAATCCTTTTAATCTCCATAAACTTTACATTTGATATATCAATATAATAAATTAATTATAAAGTGTAATCAGTGTACTATAATTCAAGTTTTGAAATTGAAGTTTGACATTTGGAAAACGTTTGGGGTCAAACAAAAAAATGTTAAATTTTGGAGGTCCATTCAAACCCAAACCTATTTTATTTGTTAATTAATAAAATAATATAACTCTAAACGCTTGCTATTTCAACCGTTAGTTAACTTATTTTATCATAAAAATTTATTTTATTTTGTATAATCGTTATTTTGTTTATTTTTAATTTTGATAGTTCATGTTTTAGTTATTTTCACTTATTACTGCAATAATATTTAAAAATAATTAGTCCTAATATTGATAACGGCGTTTAATCGTATTATTATTATATCGATAATTATTTTTTTGAATATGCTTGTCACAATAATAAATCATATTAAGTTGTTTTTATAAAATGACATATATTGTGTAATGTAAGTATAATTGACCGAATATAGAGATATTCATGAGGTATTTATGTAGTGTTTGATTATCATGTAATGAATGTAAATAGGTATCTTATATAATAATCGAGTAGGGTAGAACACGATTCCGCACGTTCATTGTTCTATATTACCTTTATTTTCTTCTTAACGCTATGAGCCTAAAGAAAAGCAAAGGGAGGTCTGTAATAATGGCACAGAAAGAAGCACTAGTCGAGTTTATATAAAATAATATGGAATTAAGAAGAGGTAAATTTACCTTCAGCTTTACTCACAAAAATGCTCAACATTTTTGGGAACAAATAACACAGTTATTGAATTCTATGATTGGTGCTAACAAGACCGCTGATAAATGGAGAAAAGTAATTATTATTAAAGAATAATGAGTAATATTAATTATTAACACTAATTAATTAACTCATCACTAATTTTTGTTTTACATATTTTTCATTTTAATATCAAATAGTGTTGGACAGATATATGTAATATATTATGTTATGTAATTCATATAATCTTATACTTGTACATTGTTATTTATTACAAACCTTTCTTTGCATATTTAATCAAGCATTTTGTCACAGAACTAACCATAAATGAAGTCAAAATGTCTAATAATTATCGAACTAGCATCTTATTCAACCGATAAGTTCTAATAAATTGTCGATCACTAAGTTCTAAAAACGAAAATGTACATGATTGTATAGAAAAGTTTTCTGGTTCAAATACATAAGCATTCAAATTAATTTATCCAATAGTTAAAACAAACGTAACTATCTATTTATATCAAAATTATTAAAAACTGAAATATAAAAACCATATTTATTTTTATGAAAATACAAATTACATATTTATGTTTATGTATCTTGAAATTAGTTCAATAGTCAATGAAGCGGTGCAACAATATTAATATTCATATACTATGTTAAAAAAACATTAATGTTACCAACAAATGGGTCTTCTTCTTGTAAAATACGCCTTGGTCTATTTTCTATGTCCATATTTGCGATATTTAATCATTTAACATTTAATCTTCCAAGTCATCGTCAAATGCCATGGTTGTAAATTATAAATTTCACTAATTTTAAGTATAACAAAATATAATAATAATGATGAGTGACGATTGTCGTAAAGTGTTTTCGACACGTAATTCACTGTCGTTGTGAATTGCCGAATGCTATTGTCGAACTAATGATCGAAAACGGTTTGAGGATAGTGTTTTTGTTAACAATCGAAATCAACGTTGTTTTCGATCAACTATTGAGCGTGGTTCGATACGTTTGAGAATAGACCCCTGAACTTTTCCATCTATTTACCACGACATTTCAAGTTTAAACTAATGGAAAATAAGATAATTTGGGTCTTTTGATAAAGTCGATAAAGATAACAAAATACATTTAATTACATGTGTTCTATATGTCAACCAGCATAATTTACCGAGTATTTTTGATGTACCAGAATTCCAAGCTGGGTCACACGCTCGCTACGCTCGCCCGAACATTTAAATGAAAATATCCCCCAATTTGTTATTCAACACCACCCCAAATAGGTCACATAATGAAAAAAAAAAGGATTTTGAGTGCGACTCGAGAAAGGGCGGAGTCACTCGCTCGCTGCACTCGCTCGGACAGTTAAAAACGAAAATATTCCCCGATTTACTATGCAACACCACCTCAAGTGGATCACACGTTTAAATAAATTGCATTTCGGATGTACCAGAATTCTAAACTGCTGGATCACTCGTTCGGGGGCATTTAAAATGAAAATATCCCCCGATTAGCTAGGAAACATCACCAAAAGTAGATTACATGTTGAGTGTAGAGTTAAAACTGGTTAGCTGTCCGTCGTAATAAATAATTATTATATCATTACATCATAATATTTATACAATAAGTATATAATATATATAAATATATATAATGAACCGTTTGTAATAAATTTGACAACGTTGCATCCAATTCCTATTGTATTCCTATAAACAATAAAGTGTGCGGAATTGTGTTAAAAAAAAAAAAAAAAAACGTGCGGAATCGTATTTCTCTCATCGAGTATGGGTATGGAGTTTATTCACGAAGGTAATTATTTTAAGTACACGATATATTCATGGTTAGATACACGTTTAGTCAATTAATTATTTCCGTTATTTGTAGCCGTTCGCGGATTGAGACACTATGTATATAAAATTTATAGTTTGAATGTAATTTTTAACAGTAAAAAAACGACTTATAACCATTTACATTTGCCCTTCAATCTGTCCAAAATATTGGAAACGTTGCACAATTAACATTAAAAACGATTTACATATCACACAAGGTCAAATATTCAGTAAATGCCTATTATAGTATGGGTAAACATTCCGAAATTTTCATAGGTATATATTATGTATCACTGGTTCTCTTAATTATTGAATATTATAATATTTTTTATGTTAATAATGATATATAGATTTTTAGGTATTAAAACAGGTGGTTTATAAATTACATTTATAAATTGGCCCGAAATTCTTTTTAAATATTTATAAGTATTTTTAAAGAATTAAATCCTTAAATTCACTCAAGATCTTTAAAAATAAGTTTTTTTATAACTAAGGATATACCTAAAAGGTATTTACATGTCCAGACTTCCCATATAGAGAATCAAGATTTAGAATGACTAATAAATGGTTAAAATTCACATGGTTATTTTTCAGATTTTTGGAATTCCCCTCCCCCCTTAACTGAGACATATAACTTTTAAACATCCCCCTCTCACAATAAGTTCTTGGATGCGCCTCTGTTTAAAATGTTAGTATTATAGACTCTTCCGTGTACCTCTCAAAATGTATTATAAATGTATTATAGTTGTGTCACTAGTCACACAAAATAAAGAAGCACAAAAGTCTAGACTCAGTCGATATTTTACTTTAATGTATAGACGTATTATATATGTGTTGTTACAGTCATTAATGAATAATTTGTGTTCATTATCGTGTAATTTGTAAGTCTTATTAGTTACTACGGATTATTAGTTTCAAACTCTTTAGATAATGCAGACACCGTAATTATATTATTCTATAGTATATAAAAATATTTCTAGGCACGTCCCTGATATTAAAATCCAAGTAGTTATATTTAAATACAAAACAGAGGTAATTGACGAGTTGCGTATTTTATTTTCTCAAACAATTATTATTTTATTTTCAGCTATATTAACTGCTGTTGGTATAATTTAATATATTCTGATAAAATGATTTATGTTAATCTTGCTATTTTTGAACTTTGTTATTTTGTTTGCAACAATTTTATTTCCAGCATAATAATCATTAGGTCTTTTTATTTAATGCGTTTAATAAACGTTGGTCCATAAACAATATCTTGTCAATCTCATTGATGTACTGCTATTGTCCTGAATTCCGAATTTATTAAAACTCTATGCGTGAATAATAAAGTTGTGAAAGTATACACTGTTCAAGCCCGTGCGCAAGAGGAGGAATTCTAACCTCCCATTGAAGATCTTTTATAAACATTCTTACTAAGAGTATACCTAGTCCTCATTCTACAAAAGTTAAACTGACTTTAAAATTCATACATGATTGCCTTTTTTTTTTTTGTTTTTATAGTGCCAGTTTTCTCGATTTAACGCCTTCTTCTATCGAATGTTCGCGCATTTTCCACCTACTGTCAATAACCATTATAAATGCATCATGCAAGAATCGATAGAACGCATTTTTATTGAAAAGTCAGCTGTTTAAGCTTTTCAGACATTTATTGACATTTGATTTCTATTCATGAATATTCCTACGTGTATTTTTTTATTGCCTTCTTACCTAACACAACATATATATTTGTAAGTCCCCTTCCCCCTTGGAGGATGTCTACACACAGGTCTCATACAGTACATCATTAGTAGGTATATTCCATAAATATATTTTCAGAGATTATAATAATATTCAACTGTTCTACACTGTCGAACATACTTTACATTACATGTGGGTATTTTTAATGTCTGAGTAAATTTGTGTTAAATTGTTTAGACTTTTTGTCAAATTAACTAGTAATTTTAAATCATTATGATTATTATTTTTTAACTTACAATGAAAACAAAAATTTGGTTTTATTGAAAACCAGTACGTTGTACATTAATATTGTCGTTATTTTATAACATACCTACTGTCAGTTTTTTGTATTTAATAGGAAAATAGTACAACAATTCCTAAAATGACCTACATTTTTAAATTCTTATTTGATGATCTTATCGAAATCTGTATATACATACAAGCAAAAGCAACACACTTCATGATAAAAGCAATAAATTCTTCGTTTAGCTTAATATTTTAAACTAAATACAAAATTAATTTGATTTCATCATTAATTTTACTCATGGACATTATTATTAAACAACATACGTAATCTAATATAACGAAACATATTACCAGTAATAGTTTCATTAATTTTCGAAATATTATAGTTAGTATTATAATAGTCAAACATGAACGTCTGTTTCTAAAAGAAGTTTTTGCTTTTAACTTAAGGTCTTGTATGGTCTACTCGTATTACATATAACATACTTTAGATTATCAAAATAGGATTTGAAGACAAACAGACGTTATCTGGTACATATCAATGTAATAAAAAACAATTATTGAATATTTATATTACAGCATGTAAAGGTACATTATCGTTATATCCTAAAACGTTAGACGTGTATTTACATATTACGGTTTTTTGTAGTGTCTTGCAACCATACATGGTTTGATATTATTACATACAATATTAACGATAAGTAATATGGATATCTATGAATTTGTAGAGTGCAGATTGTTACTCTATTTTCGAATGTATTATAAGTATAACTATGTGTGTTATTATATTTGTATTATGCTTAACATAATTGTTAAACAGGTGTCTGATGAAGAATAACGAATTTAAAGAATCGGCGCCAGTATTCACAAAACGTTTGAACAACCGCCGAGTAGAAATCAATTCCACAGTTCGATTATCCTGCCAGGTACATGGATTACCCGTGCCGTCGGTTTTGTGGTATAAAGACAATTGTCCGGTGGATATTACAGGTATAAATCTTAAATATTAGTATAAAATTTATTGTGTAATAGATTCAATACCAATAAATATTATATTTATAATATAATACGAAGAAATATTTCAAATGCCATAGAATAAACCAAATGGCACGTGTTTTGAAAACATTCAATGGGTACCTATATAAAAAATGTACTTACGTCATTTATTCTTCCTGTTATGTGTGACGTACAACAATACCCGGTAGTTCTAACAATACGTATTCTCGTAAGTTTGCAGGCGCCTCACTGCGGAAAAATGCCAAAAAATAAGTGACTCATAACGGTTTTGGGATGTTGATCATAATAAGAATAGGTTTTACAACGACGTATTATTGGGTTTTGTGTGGAAAAATATTTTTCTACAATAAAATTAATGAAGAATTAAATCTGAATTATGGTCGCTCTTGTAGTCTCGTCCGATACTATGTTAAATCTAATCTAGTGCTTTAAGCAATTAATTTGTTTGTTCACAGTATATATTTTTAATTTATATTTTTGTGATACCTATAACAAAATATATTTCTATTTGTATCGCATTCATTCGATCTTGTTGAACCAAAAAGGTTTATTAGAAAATTAATTATTTCAAGTACATAATATAAAGAACACTAATATAAATCGTATTTTGTTTATGCTTGAAATTATAAATATATATAAGTATAACGTATATATTTGCATCTATGTGATTTAAAAAAGTAAAATTATTCTGAATAGGAACTCAGTTCTTACTTCAATTCCTCCTGAATAATTTTATAGTAAATAATGAATAAATGCATGCAAACTAAGCTTTCAGTAGAGTACAATTTAACTATATAAATAATCTTATTATTTACTTTATAAATAAATATGTATTTGTTATATAATTACCATTGATCAAGAGCATATTAATGTTATTTCACTCAACAAATAAAATATACATTGTTGAACAAAATGAAAACTATTTATTTTTTTACATTTTTATGAACAATACAAATAAATAAATTACCATAAGTAAATAATATAGATATTAAACTAAAAACTCACATTAGGTATTTACAAAAAATTCTAAATCAACTTACAAAGTATTACATCATTAATACAATACATTTACCTTATATTAATGTAAATATTTCCATTTGAGTAGGTATAGTGAAAGGTGCTAGGACACTGTTCACTTAAATAATTTATATTTATACATATTTTATTATGATTATTTATTTTTACAAAGGCTTGTACATGGTCACTAAATTTAAGAGTAGTAAATTCATTACATATAAGGATAATTATTTCAAAACAAAAAAAAAATGAACTTGAGCATAAACAAAGGCATATCTGATGAGTCACTAAAAAGAATAATTTTTTTGAATAAATATTTTTTAACTACCTATGATGAAATAAAAATAAAATACGTAATAATATTGTTTGGAATAAATATTGTTAATTTTATTATTTTCATATTTATTTGTATACCTATATATCTACTCTATTTCATAAAATTCAGTATTTTTGTTCAATGCTAATCACAAAGGTGCATTGAATTTAGATTACATTGATATCTATGCGTATATAATAGTTTATATTATATAATTAGTTGATCTAACAATAATGTTTTAACTAATTTGTGTAAGCCTTCTCAATTTCACACATAGTTTGGTACAACAAAAAATGTGTTATTCCAACTAAAAATTTGATAACCGTTTACTATAATTAAACTATTTTTTTATTTTTTTCCGTGCAACAGTACTTAACGTATTATCACAACATACCAATTCAATGATGGACCGAAGAATCTGAATTATCGTTAATATTCGTTTTTTTCCCGTAGGTGACAAAAAATCATATCGGGACTCTGATAACTTTTCTACGCTGGAGTTGATCGAAGTCAAATATGATGACAGTGGAGCATACACAGCGGTAGCGACGAATTCCATTGGAACGGCATCCACGGACTGCATGTTGGAAGTGATTAACAAAAAGTGCATGGATCCTGCGGTCCCTGAGTTCATTTTCGGGCTGCCACCAACACTTGAAACTGCCGACTCGATCATTTTGAAGGCGCAGATTGACGCGTATCGTCCCGTCAAAGTTGAATGGTAAACTGTAATAATAATCGTACTATGATTCTAAGTATTTCGTGCATATATATTATGATGCACTCATTAAAAACATGCAAATGCAAGAACTTCCTGGCCCTACTCATATAGAACCAAAGATAATAAAAATATGGATAGGACATATTAAATTGAGGTCATTTATTTATATTTTTGAATATGATAACAAATGTTATCAACATTTTAAATTATAACAAAATAATTATACATAGGTAATATTTGTGTTTTTAAATTTTTTTTGTCTGTAATTTTAATAGTGTCCCTGCTATTAAAATACTATACTACTCTTATATAATAATCTTCTTCTTTTTTGTCTTCTTTCTTATTAATTTTTCATACCTCCGCCAATAGCGGCTCGCCGGGTGAGGCAAGTGAAACACAGCCTCACCTGAAACATACCATTCTGATAATTTATTATAAGCCTATTATCAGTATCTAATAAATTATTAGTAATAATCGAATTATCTTTCAAAATATTAAAATAAGCATAACTTATAGTTTTATTTTAAATCGTAAAAAACAAAAGAAAATGGTAAAAAAACTAATAACATACAACTTGGGCGCTTATTGAATGTATATTACCATACTTATTAAGTTTTTAAACACAATATTATTAACAAAGTCAAAAATATCAAACTAGTTTTCAATAATAGATTAATAACAACAAAAATTACACCTTCTACAGTTTTACATTTGGAAATGAAACTTCCTCCTCCAAGGGCGTAGCTAGTGGGGGGCAGCTAGGGGCAAATGCCCCCCCTGATCAAAATATGAAGTAGATGTTTTTAATATGTTGAATATCGAATATTTAAGTGATTCAATTAATATGTTCGTATATAAATACGTAATCGATAAATTAAATTGGAATATTATAATATAATAACGTGATATATTATAAATATAGAATATTAATATATCTGTAGACTATAGTCTATTTTTAATTGCACAGCGATTTATTTTTCCCTGGGAGAAGATATCGATAATTCATATCGCGTACAAGTATATCATTCTTAGAAAGTTTTTCAATTATGTTTTCGATGAAATATTATTATAACACTGTATCACCAATTTATAGATATTTAGAGCATGATACCATTATAAAGGTATACTGTATGAAGTGTATATGTACCAATTCAATCATGGATATCAGAAAATTTTTGACTCGTAAGTAAAAAAAAAAGTCATATTTCATTTATTTAAAATATTATTTGATTAAATTTTTTCAAATATAAAATAATAATTTTCACAATTTTTTGAATAATTATTAAGCATTTAGTAATTGTATAGTTTAAATAATATTTTTAAAAAATCAATCTTATTCTGAAATAATATAATCAGTATTTAGTTATACTTATTTATGATAAATAACTTTTTACGTTTTTAAAACATTTTTGCCTTCGGGCGCCGGGGAACCTCTGTTCATTTTTTTTTCAATTAGTTTAATAACTAATTTTCATTTATTTTCAGAACCAGTAGCTCAGAAGAGAAAACATGCTGAAATGAGTGATAGTGATAATTCTGAATGCGACGGTGAAAAAATAGCACCTTTGTGGAGTAGTGTCGAAGTTACACCGTCGATTACTTTGACTACTGAAAAATGTTTTGAAAATGACTTAGGAGAATGGGTTGGGCGATCTTCACATATGACAGCGTCACAAAAAATGGAAATTTTAAGCATTGTTGGATCCCGTCGAAAGACTACAATTTTAAGGAGGACGCTCATGATCCTGAAAGAATATTTAGGACTGATTGGTTGAAAACATATTCTCCTTGGTTGAAATATTCTAAAAAATTAAAAGGCGCATTGTGTTTGTATTGCGTCTTATTTCCACCAATAAATGTATCAGGAGTTTTAGGTTCATTTATTATTAAACCTTTTACGCGTTATAAACATATGCACGAAAACTGTAAGAATCATTTAACCAACAAATGGCATCAAAATGCCGTTAAATCAGCAAAAAGCTTCACAGAAGAAATTCCTATTAACATTAAGATGGTGTCGGGACATAAAAAAAATAATAGAAGAAAATAGGAAAATTATTTCAAGTATCATATCAAACATTCTATTTTGCGGAGTTCACGGCTTACCATTGAGAGGAAAAAATTCGGATGAAGGTAATTTGCTTTGGCTACTTTAAATTTGAATTAGTATTTTTGTTTAATACCTTTAATTCAAATAAAAACTATTTTCAAATTTTTATAGGGATTTTTCAAGCTCTACTACACTTTCAAATCATAGCAGGTGATCAAAGTCTCAAGCAGCATTTGGAAGATGGTAAGAAAAATGCTACTTATACTTCTCCACATATTCAAAATGTTATAATTCAGTTATGTGGAATGGTAATCAAGGACTACATTTTAAAGGATGCTAAGGAGGCGTCTGCTTACAGCTTGATGGCAGATGAAAGTCAAGACATATCAGGAAAAGAACAACTTTCAATCGGCATTCGATTTTTTGATGAAATACGACAAGTAATCCGTGAAGAATTTCTAGGTTTTGTAGAATTAGATGCAATGGATGCAAAAACAATTGCTTTGACAATAGATAATTTTATTATAGACTCAGGACTTGATCCAAAAAAGTTCATTGGACAGGGTTACGATGGATGTGCAACCATGTCGGGTAAAGATAATGGCGTACAATATATTTTACGAAAAAAATACACACATGCATTATACTTCCATTGTGCAAGTCATAAATTGAATTTAGTTATAAATGATTTAAACCTTGTACCTGAAATTCGGAACACTATTGTTACAATTCAAGACATCATCAATTTTTTCCGTGAATCAACTTTAAGACGAAAATATGTCCCCCACATTCTCGCGTTTTGTGAAACAAGGTGGTCTTATAAATACAAAAGTATAGCAATTTTCAAACAGAATTTAATTAACATTGTTAATGGACTGGAAAAATTGTCAAAAGAAGGCAACTTGCAACAAAAAACAGCATTTCAACTGAACAATGCGGTAAAAGATTCAACATTCATTTTATGCTTAGTCCTTATATTAAAATATTCAGCTTTGCTAGAGCCTGTTGCTAATGTTCTACAAGCAAAACATTTAGACCTTTTCTCATGCACTGATCACATGAAAAAAATTCTCAACATCGTGAAAAAGAATCGTAGAAATGCTGAAGATGAAATTGAAAATCTTTTAGCAGATTCTCAATCATTAGTGCAAATTATAGGAGTTACGTTTCAGAAACCTAGAACTATAGAACGACAAAAAAATCGCTCAAATCCGCCTTCGACAAATGAAACCGAGTATTGGAAAATATCATTATTGATACCGTACCTAGATTTTTTTATATCTTCGATATAACGCCGATTTCACGATGAAAATTTGCCAGCTTTTTCTCTGTTTCTATTACATCCTGCAAATATGCTAAAAATAAATTTTCAAGATTTTAAAAAGAAAACTACAATTTTTACCGACTATTACAGTTTACACAACTTTGACGGTGAAGCTGAGTTATGGTATAATCATTGGAAAGACAAGCAATTATCAAATAAAGAACTTGAATCCCTTGATTTGTGTGAAGTAGTCAAAGAAACGGGCTCCTTTTTTCCAATAATAAAACAAGCTCTCCGTATTACTTTAGCACTACCATGTACAACAAGTACGATTGAAAGATCGCTTAGAAGAGTCAAAATGTGGCTGCGTTCAACAATGACGGAAAATAGTTTGAATGGTAAAAACTAGAATGTGATAAAAAATATATAACTTATAACTTTTATGAAAAATCATATAGTAAAATTTTGTTTAAATTTCATTTGCAGGTCTTTGTATGTTAAGCGTACACAAAAAATTAGTTTTAGAAAAACAAAAAACATTTGAGGAAGACATTTTAAATCGTTTTGCTTTGGATTCACGACGTTTAGCGTTGCTTTAAAGTTTAAATTTGTGTTAGATAATATGAAAATTGAGTTAAAATAAAAATTAAATTTATATTATTAATAAATAACTGTAAGATAAAGTTCATAAAATGTGTTTTCAATGCTTACGTGCCCCCCCTAGCAAAAATCCTGGCTACGCCCTTGTCCTCCTCCACCACTGTAGTCTTGTGACGATTTATATTGCCAATTTAACCAGTGGATCCGGATGATGACGATGTTATCAAAATCGTAATATAAACAAACGACCTCAATATTTTGTCATTAAATTCTTCAGTAATGAGCTATTATGTCCTATCCATATTTTTATTATCTATGAATAGAACAATATTCATATAATAACTAATATAAGAAATAGTGACCCAAGTATAAATACCTAATCTATTTATAAATTAAGATAACTATTTAGTTTTCTACACATGAACATGTACAAGTAATAATTTTTTTTTTTATCATGCATGGAATTATAGTTTATAATACGTTTCACTTTTAATTCCTATAATTATCTTGAAACTGTTTTTACCTATTAGTACTGCTGCAGTAGTGTTATTTTATTATATACTAACTAAAATACCAGGCCTCACCGGGAAATATTTTACTATATAGATTAAAACATTACTATTTCAATAAAAAAAAAAAATTACATTGAAAAAAGCGCATTGTATAAACTGCGTTAATTTTTATTTAGTTATTCTACATTAATATACTTATCCTATAATTAGTAATTATTAAAATCAACTTTAAAAAAAAATGTCATGAGTAGACAAAGAATGAAAAATGTATACAAGCCCAGAGCTCAAAATATTTCAACTAAAGCTCTCTATTATACGTGTATTTAAAAAAACGGGTACACGTGTTCTTAACAAAACAGTGTTCAAATCAGCGTAAAAAAAAATACACGGTTCAATGAACGTTGAAACCCGTGTACCCGTGTAATTGCTTAAGACCGTGTACACGTATATTTGTTTCAGACCGGGTACCTGTTCATTTGTGTCAGTACCTGTATTGTAGCCATGTTGAGCTCAGATAAAAACTTTTTTATCTATATAAAAATAATATACCAAAAATCAATTAAGATTAAGGTTAAATTAAACTCAACTAAAATTATCTTTATAAAAGATAAATTATAATCGTAATTCATTTGGATGATTTTTTTTCTTCGCAATATACGATTATTTCATTTATTTTAATATTTAATTTGATTTTAGTAAATTAAGTTTTTTTTAAATATAAGCAATAAAACACCAACTGCATAATATTTTGTATTTTACTCGATTAGCATACTGCCATATCCAACTTTAGCGATTATTATTCATTTTAATACTAATATTTTAAATATAATACGAAATATTAAATAAAAAGAAAAAGGGCTTATAAAACAACCTAAACATCCAATGGAAACATAAAACTATTATTTTTATAAATTACATCCAAGAATTTATCTATATTTATAATAATAATATTCATGATAACGTAATTGGACCAGACAAACACTAAAATCACAATAAAGATATCATGATTTAACTTCAATCGTATTTTATGTTACCATATAACATATAGTACTCAGTTCATCGAGATAGATAAACAATAATGGAGCGCGTTCTTATCAACGTTGTCGCGATAAGAAAACGAGCCATGTCTTGCACGTTACCTCCCCCCCTACTGAAGGGCAAAAAAAATAGACACAAACTTGCGAACGTACTACAGAACATAAACGTTTCATAATAATTTGGGTACTTCCACTTGTTCGATTTTAAAAAATTTATATTATTTGAACTTATTAACAAGCCTAATTTTATACAGCGATGTAGTTTCTAATAGAAAAAATAAATAAATACCCAAAACGAATAATTAGAATTAATACAATAATAAAGACATGTAGTGTAGTGTTTACTACATACCAGTTACCTTTAAACATAAACAATTATATTAAATCCAACTTTTATAAATAATATAAACAATTTAATTACTCCTTCAGTCATCCTTTAAAGTTAAAAGGAGTGATTATTTTATAAACAATAGAGAATACCTAAGGGTGTATAAAATAAAAAACCAAACAAATTGAATATATTTGGAACATTAAATTTACATTTTAAGTTTTAATATTAAATTATAAAAACAAACTTACAATTAATTTTTAAAGATTTTGGAATAATATTAATTTAGTTAACTTTTGTCTTAAAGAACTTTTATTTTTAAATACTTCCTTTCAATTAACTTCTTTGGCATAATGACGCATTCTAATATTTATGTAACTATCACCAAGAGCAGAGGACAGACTATGCTCATGACTAGGAGAATCAAGGTCAACGTTTATAGGATGAGTATTAGGGAAAAAGAATGAATTTGACCTATTTAATATGTTTATCCTTGCTAACAATAAAATATATTTTTTTTTCATTTGAATGTAGTTTTTTTTACATGAGTACGTTAAGTTGAAAGAATTTTTAAAATTAAGAATTAATGAAACAGCAGGAGAAACTATTTTTAATTTTCCTCTTGTAACAAAATAATTAATATTTTTATTTTTAGTATAGCTGTGGTCTGACTGTCCATCAATTAATATATCAATACAAAAAGGGCTAACCTTCTTTTTACATATATTCCTCACAATATATCCATATTTACCATATTTATACTGTATAATAATTATGTCAATTATGACTATTATACGTTTTAACTTTTAATGCAACTATAGTTTAAAGTCTAACTCAAACAAAATGCCGAAACACGAAATCAGAATCACAGTAAATAATATGTAAACTGATATGGTGGTATATTTTCTTGCCTTGCAGTGGTGGGGGAAGCGTCTATAAACTTGGCTCGTTTTCAGTATCAGCGTACGCGCTCCAGTACTGTTTATCTATCTCGATGACTCAGTTTTTATTTTAGGGGGTGACCAGAAGAGGAGGGGTACTAACAAAAATGTATGTTTCCCCAAAAAATGTATTTATGTATTAATTACTTTCAATATATTTCAATAATATTTGTTTTCAATACATTTCAAATGAATCAATTATTTGAAACAAAATTTAAATACACGGTTTCTCGATCAATTACACGGGTATCGATACACGAGTACTCGGGTTTCAATTACACGTGTAATTTTTTACATGAGTATTAATACGTTAAAGAGACGAGTACACGGGTTCGTTAATACACGGTCAAAACCGTGAGCTCTAATTTCAACTCTTAAAGATGCAATTTTTGAAAAATATTTCCTTAATAAACCTACACGTAATATTAAGCGCATCCTATCAAAATTTTAGGTTTTTTAAAATTTTGAAGGTAATTTTAGTTTTAAACTGATATAATGAGTGGTATTATATGTGATTATATTAAATGTGATTTGATGATATTTAATTATCATTAATTACATTAAATACTAAATTATATCAAATATATAATTATATGTAACACGTATACGTATGATTTAACATTTATGTATATTATTTTCAATATTTTACTACCATGAAATTATTTATATAATATCGTAGTAGCTTTAATAAAACAGTTTGCTGTAAGATACATTTTGTTACATAATATTAATTATCCAATGGTCGCATCACCAGATAAGACATTTTTCTTAATCTGTTATAGGTTCAGAGACGGCATTCAGCTGAGAAATGGACGGAGAGTTGACATTATTACCAATCACGACGGAAATCTTGAACTAAGGATAGCATGTGTAACGAAACGGGATTCGGGTACATATATGTTGAAAGTATCTAATAATACGGGCACGATAGAAAGTCGTTGTGATGTAGACGTGGTGGAATATAAGGATTTTAATACAGGACTGGAACAGATTTCTTTGGCAAATAATTTGTAAGTATTATTTTGTATTCATTGTTCTGTTTTTAATTTTTTTAACAATACTTAACAATAGTTATCTCATTGCGCGTTCATAAATATAAAGGTATTCAAAAAAACCCAAGTTCGTCGTAAAACCAAAGTTTCAAGAAGTTGAAGAAGGACAAGAAGTGATTATTGATTCAGAGATCGTTGGTGATCCGTTACCGAAGATCACGTGGCTTAGGGACGGCTTGAAGGTAAGATTTATATATAATTATGAAGTTATTAATATTAGTCGACATAATTAACAAATTTCAAAATCAAGTTTCGTATTATATCATTGCAACCATAATTCTAAAAGATTCTATCATTATTATGATAGTCGCAGGTTTTGATGCCTACAATGTGAGGGTGATCATAATTGATGAAAAAATAAGAAACGTAATGTTTAAGTAACATTTTTTTATTAACTTAATAGTTTCTCGATCTAGAGACCATGTATATTATTATGACGATATCCCCCAGCATAAGGACACGCATGCGTAGCTGTGAAAATTTGTAGCGTTTCCATAGTTTATAAACATATGTATTATTATTTATGACTTACAACGATGGGAGACATGATAAATATTTCAGTTGTGGTGATAAGTTAATTTAGTAACTAGAAAAACGAAAAATGACGTAGCGATGACTTATCGTGTAATGTGTGATTTCTTTGCTCTCTGATGATGCGGCAGTATTAGGTTCAGGTATTTAATAATAATAATAATACTCATTGCAAAAATCTATTAATCGACAATTCAGTATATCGGACGGCCTTCAGAACAGAAACAACCAAATAATAATATTATCGCTCTGAATTTCAAAATTCCATACCATCCGTTGGACTAACTTTTAGGAAAATAAAATAATCGAATCCCACAATCATATTTTATGTGAAACCCGTTTTCATGTGTAAGTATTCTGAACTGACGTTTTGTGTACATACAGTGTAGTGTTATATTATCGCAGTATAGTAGTACTAGAATGCATTAGTATTACTAGTAGTAGTAGGTATATTGTTCGTGCAGTGCAAGTCTGTTGTTGTTATAATATGGACGAGTGTAAGGAGCCGATGGTCACATCGGGCTGAACAAATCCTTTTCTGGTAACTCTCCACCGATGGCCATTACACTAATAGATAACTGGAAAATATACTGCGTATGATTAAAATAGAATATACGTGCAGAAACCTTTAGGCTAAGTCATGTTTTCCCGCGGCACCAAAGACACGTCGTTTGGTCGTCGTTATTATTATTAAGTGAGTGAATTTGCCGCCAAACCGTGTGAGCTGTGTTCGCTGTCCGTACATATACAAAGTACTGCGCATACCACAACAACATAATACTGTGTGTATTCTGACGATTTCCCCCCTCCTTCTCTGTACATCAATTTTTTCTCTATTTACTTTTCCATTTCTTCAAAGGTAATGCAAAATCAAGGGAAAATAACGACTTGCTGAAAGTCAGAATATTCCGTTGACAGAATCCGCACAATTACCTGGGTAATATATTGTTAATTGGGTCCTTATTTGGAACTATTGTGAAACCAGATTTCTGACCGTTCGAAAACAGTATTTTCCAGACGTTTGAAAATGATATTGTAGACGACTTATTATTTTTATTTGTTTTTTTTTTTTTTAATTTAAGAATTTTTGTTTAAAATCAATTGAGGTCATCAAATACAGTAATACAACAGAGATATTTATAATATAGGTTTAAAAATATAGATAATCAATGAAATAATGAAACAACATAAATAACGATAGCGTGCATACAGTATTGAGATCATTAAAATAAATATGTGGGGATATTAAAGGGATATTAAAGAGATATTAAAGGGATATTACAGGGATATAAATGAAATGAAAAAACTTATAAAGAACTCGAGTATTTAGAGAGGGTATAGAGACAGAAGCAGTTTTTTTTATCTAACTTTTATTAAATAAGTAATGGATTGATAACATTTTTTAAATCATCAAGATACTTTAGAAAACCAATTTTTGGGCGTAATTGAGGGTGGTTAATTGACAGTGATATAGGCGAACGGCCAGAGACGACTTGAATTATTTGCCTTGTATGTTTTGTTAGGTGAATATTTAAACTATAGTAAAATTAGTCAGCAAATATATAATATAGCAAAAATTAGTAAATGTAGATATTGGGTTATTATTTAGGTAATTTAAAAATTAACAGTATATTTATCCCTGTATTTTATGTAAAACTGTGGTTCTGACCATGGCTCTCTTGCCTCCCTTGCGAATGGCTGGTGTTTTTGTTTCTAATTAAAACTGGGCTTGGAACAATATTACTTGGTATGTTAAATGTCGGGGCTGAATTATGATAGAATGTAATAGTTTGATATTTCCTGCGATTTTCGATGATCTTTTTGTGCACAAGACATCCTTATTGCAGCTAACAGGTTCTGCTGAAGATTTAGTGCAGTCAGAATGATAATAATTATTTCCGCATTTAATACAGCAAAGGGCTGTAGTAATATCCATTTGTAAGGAAGTAAGCTTGATAGTCATGGTATTGTAGAGGCGTGCGTTTTTCTTTAGAAACTCTATTTTAATTTTAGTATATAGAAGCAAATATATTTTGAGATTTTCACTATTACTATCAATAACTTTTAAATAAATCCGGAATAAAGGTTGTGCACATTTTGTATCACAATGTATAATATCTATGGACCAAATAATTTTGTGGCTCAGATCTATTAGACTTGAATATAATCTACGTTAGTGGACATATGGAGGTACCTGATAAACACCGAGTACAGTTTCGATGATTTAAACATGAATGTATGGAACTCGAATTACTCTTTATCGCTTGAGCATTATTAAAACTTGAGATTTACTAAAATATAAATAGTTGTGCCAACGGTGGGAATAATCAAATATTCGGAGTATTTAAAAAAAATGCCCTATCAATTGACAAGGTTAAATAACAATTTGTTAGGAATGAAAAATTCGTAGGGTTTACTTATATAAAAGGTACAACCATTGATTTTAGAATATAGTATATTCTAAAATCAAGGTACAACTTAAAATTTGTTATTTGAAAAGACATTGCTTAGCTAAAAAATTTTGTTAAAGTAAACTTAATGAAAACACAGTTCTTTCATAATGTTCAACAATAATATAAATTTAAATCATACTCGTATATATATATATTAGGATATAGAAGTATTTAATATATATAGATAGAGTGGTTTGTTGAATGTTTAAAATTTCTAATTTTTTTGGTAGGCTCATGTGGGATTTAAAATAATATATGATGAATACACAATGAAGTCGTTGCAAAGCAATTTTTATTTATTTTTATTTCACGAAACGGAATATTGTTTTTGAAAATGTTAATAGATACGTAAAAATGTAATTTGTATATGATTACATTTTTGAGAAGTATTAAACATATATAAACAAGCATATGTAGAAAAATATAATTACCCCGTAGTATAATTTGATATATCATCAAAATTTTTTTCAAAATACATATCAAAATTAATTATTTGAACGTTTACTAAAATTTCATTGTAATATCCTATAGAGTTTTGACGAGCCGATTATAGAAGAATTACGCTTGTATAATATTTTATTGACGCATAATAGCATGTAAACTTTCGATGACGTTAAATTCGAATATAGCTTTACAATAGAAGTGTATTATAATGATATATTTATATCATTATTATTTATAGTTGGTCAGACACGTACGCGCACTGGTTCAAGAAGAATTTTAAGTGGCACGTGAGAAACATTACCGCAACAGCGACCGGTATTGATCGGTGGTAAAAATTGCTAGCGTCAAGAGAAAAATTACTGTCCTCCTTATTAGGGAAGAACCAAATATATATATAATTAACATTATCATGTGACGATTGTGCGCTTTAGTATTTGTTCAACAAAAAATAATACAAATTAATAGCTATGCGAGTAGGAGGAAAGAAGGCGCCTAACGTACAAAACCGTCGTATAGGACAAAAAAAATAATAAAAACATGTTGAATTTGTGATTAAATTCCACAAATAACGATATTAATAATAACAAATTATTATAAATATAGGAAATCGATTTTGGCGCGTGCATAAGTAAGTCGTTATTACACGTTACGTATACTTGTACATATACATATAATATATTTATGAACCTACGCATGCACACACACACACACACACACACACACACACACACACACACACACACACATATCGTATATATATGGATACTTGTGTGCTGTTTTGAAAATCAACAAACGTGACGAAATTTACAAACACCATCCATCGGCGCCGCCATCAACAATAATAATAATAATACAATAATAATTGTTTTTTGCGTATTCATTGTTCTGCTGTGGCGACGTTAATATTTGCAATCAAAAAGCGGATAAAGTGATCCTTTATCGCTCATACTCGCATACGTTTATATACGTGTATATACATGTATAAATATTTAATATGCTAAATGCAGTCATACAGAAGAGAAACATAAAACAATAGCAACATAACTCGCACACTAAACTATACCATTTACTACATTATGCGTTCGCAATCAACGAGGCGTTACTTACGTATTAAATGCACGTGTGACTTATATATTATTTCACGTTATTTCTTTGACACAATTCATTTTCATGACGTTTTTTGCTATCATTTTCGTCTAGTTGTTTTGGATCATATATAATATAACATATTTTTCAGGCCAATTTAGATGTTTTATCGTACTTATTGCACATATGTGGCAATGACGTTCAGATATAGATTTTTAAATTCATTAGCTATTTTTACCGGTCATTTTTAAACGTTGGCAATTTTGATAGTTTTTCCACTATCTCCAGTGTGTGGTCGAAACAGGACTAGTTTGCTTTGAAAATCTAAATTCAAAATTTATAAAATACACGGGGTTCAAACAAAATTCATGTTAAAGCCAGATGAATAATTTCACTTAAACCCCATCCCTATCACCAGTCACTGTAGTCGATCAAATACAGCCGTTGCTGAGATGAGTTGATAGCTGTGATCGAGTGTCGATATTGTTTGAGTAACGAAAAAAACAATAAAACGTTTATATTCTAATAATTAATACAGATGTAATGCGTATGTGTTGACTTATTAACATTATGAATTTCATTTAGTTATATGTATATTATATGTATAATTATATATATCATTATCCGCAAAATAATATTCAGTACGTTTATATATTACATCTTAATATCGCGTAATCGTGTTGTATTTTAACGTGATGCGTTAATAATCATGTTTTTCGATGAACCAATTTCTTGCAGTCGAATATCCATATTTCACGAGAGACGTATCAATTTATTATATAGTACGTATAACAGATATTATCATGTCATATCATATTATTAAAATTTAAAACATATTTTCGTGTTTTCCTGCCGTATCTATAAATTCCTAATAAGTATATTGTTAATAATCATATATTATGTTATGTCACTGAACAATAAATGTATACTGTAATATTTTATAATAATAATATATAACTCGTTCACATCGATGATTTTCTTTTGAAGATATATATATATATATATATAAATCTTAGAGTATGATAGTCTTATATATGCATAGTAATCACTATGCAGTGGGTCATTGGTAAATTGATAATTCTATGGTGGTTTTATGTTTCACTTAAAGAATTTGAACTATCCAGAATTTTACTGCGTATACTCGTACATTATCAGAATACGCAGTACGCAGTAAAAATGGTCTGAGGGTTGATAGTGTGAATTATTCCGTACCAGATACAAAGTTGTCTCCGGCTTATTTAGTACAATATCTAAAGTTATTACATAGTTTGAGCAGCCCCAAATCATATTATACGTATAAATTCAAGACATTTTTCCGTGGTATCAAAGAAACGTACTTAGCGTTACTTATACGCATTACCATCGGAATTAATAATGTTTGCATTACATAAACATTTATGTGCATATAAATACTTGTATAACAATTCATAATATATATGAATGCCGTGATATACTTCATATTATTGTGAAACAACTTTGTTAAAACAATCCATCTACAACCAAAACATCTTGCTTTATTTATAGTTTTTGAAGAATTTTAGAATAATATAGAGTACTATTGTATTATATTATAAAGTAGATTATTCATATTTTATTTTAATTCTACAATTAATGCGATTTTACGTTATACGATTTGTTTTATATGAAAAATTTTGAAAAATATATCACGAAAAAAATTGAACTTAGCTTAGATACCTGTAATTTATATATTAACAGTTCACCCACCTATAAAAATCTCAAGAGCAATTTTTTGTCTCAAATAATCCTTTGCCACAACACTGTATATCATATTGTAAAAACATAATTTTTAGTAAAAAAATTCATTCATAATATTATATATCTTATATTAATTATCTGTATTCAACAATTTTTATAAGACACAATATAGTATTTTTTTCTTTCCATCAACGAGAAATAAATACAATAATTTTTTTGATTTTCGTTAAAAAAATATACACAAATTATTGAGAAAACAGTATAATATAATATATATGTACAATATTTATATATATATATATATATATATATATATATATATATATATATATATATATATGTATTTATTTATATGTACAATTCGTCATCGTTTTTAAATTTAAAGAAATAGCACGGACACTTCTAACCAATTTCATTTATTTATTTTACTATGTTCTATCATCACTCAGTCTGAACAGTTTTGTCGTTAATGCAAAGTTAGAGGCGAGTAATATCGTTGCACGCAATGTAAAATAACCGAGCCCTATAAGGCAAAACGGTACTAGATAGGACAATAATTTATTTAACTATTAACGCCTATATTTTTCTCTATTTTTTAACTTCTCATTACTTCTCTGTGATCCTGTGTGATCATAGTTGATTTTATATTTTTAAAACACGTTTGAACTGTGCAGAGGTGTCACACCGAGCAACAGATTTATCGCTGTGGTCGTCATCGCGGCACGTATAATACAAGTACTTACCACGTGGCTGGCATTACCTTAAACATTTTTGTTAAATATATCGTATGTTATATATCCATTGTAGTACAATATAAATATATTCGTGTATATGAATGTAGGGTGATTCTTTTCGCGTAAACTGAGTAATAATGTTTTGTAATATCTAAGATAAGATTAAAATTTGCACTTCACACAAGGATAATAATAATAATAACAATAAAAGGCATTTCAGTATGTATTGCATGTGAATTTTGAAACTCTAGAGCATGGAACATGCTGTTATTCTTATACAGTGTTACTGGAAGTAAATCACTGAAATTGGTATTTTAATATTAAATTATAAATTATAGATTAACAAAAATTTTATTTTATTTATATTTAATATTTTTATTGGTTTTCAGCAATATTATTGTTTGTAAACAAAAATTAATTTCAGATTTTCGAACGGAATTTTATATCTTTCCGATAATTATTCATTGTAGAAACATGTTTGTCGCGGCTAAAACATAACTCCATATAATAATCTATCTTCCTGCTAACAGTTTTCTGTGAAAAATTCAACAAAAACAAAACATATATTTATCATAGTTTTCCAGTTTTTTAGTCCGATTTAAGCCATAAGATTTACTCTTTATTTATGTGAACGCACGAGATCGTCACGAAAATGATTGCATATATGATTTTATTACACATAACTATTATTATTATCAAATTTAGTACGGCCGAGTGGAAAAAAATAAATTAAAATCCGTTTAAACTTTTACTTTTTTTAATATGTTTTAGCAATTAAAAACGGCCAATATATGGACCATTATATGATTGTGAAAAATAATATTGAGAAAAAATATATAACAGAGAATTGCAGGAAGAAATGTAAATGGCATCAGTAATAAGTTTCATACGAGGACAAAGAACCCAATTGCTAGGATACACAAGGAAAAAATGAGAACGATATAATCAGAGTATTTTTGGAGTGAAAACCTAAGAGAAAAAGACCTTGAAGGTGATAAAAAAAAGATACTTTGAACAAATGGGAGTTCAAAAATGAAAAGTATTGGCACAGGATT
>JASXSY010000093.1:0-21216 GCA_034509805.1 Sipha maydis | reverse complement strand
TTTGACGATTTTATGGAAATTTTAAGGTTTCAGAACGACTCTCAGATTCGTTTTTTGGACATAACTCCGTCATTTTGCAAGATATATCTCTATAACCAATAACATAGCAATCAGTGATTTTTTTCTGATTTTTCAGTATATAAATTTAAGTTTAAGTTTACATTTTGACGATTTTATGGAAATTTTAATGTTTCAGAACGACTCTCAGATTCGTTTTTTTGTCATAACTCCGTCATTTTGCAAGATATATGTCTATAACCAATACCATAGCAATCAGTCATTTTTTTCTGATTTTTCAGTATATAAATTTAAGTTTAAGTTTACATTTTGACGATTGAATGGAAATTTTAAGGTTTCATAACGACTCTCAGATTCGTTTTTTGTACATAACTCCGTCATTTTGCAAGATATATCTCTATAACCAATACCATAGCAATCAGTGATTTTTTTTCTGATTTTTCAGTATACAAATTTAAGTTTAAGTTTACATTTTGACGATTTTATGGAAATTTTAAGGTTTCAGAACGACTCTCAGATTCGTTTTTTTGTCATAAATCCGTCATTTTAAAAGATATATCTCTATAACCAATACCATAGCAATCAGTGATTTTTTTCTGATTTTTCAGTATATAAATTTAAGTTTAAATTTACATTTTGACGATTTTATGGAAATTTTAAGGTTTCAGAACGACTCTCAGATTCGTTTTTTGGACATAACTCCGTCATTTTGCAAGATATATCTCTATAACCAATACCATAGCAATCAGTGATTTTTTTCTGATTTTTCAGTATATAAATTTAAGTTTAAGTTTACATTTTGACGATTTTATGGAAATTTTAATGTTTCAGAACGACTCTCAGATTCGTTTTTTTGTCATAACTCCGTCATTTTGCAAGATATATGTCTATAACCAATACCATAGCAATCAGTGATTTTTTTCTGATTTTTCAGTATATAAATTTAAGTTTAAGTTTACATTTTGATGATTGAATGGAAATTTTAAGGTTTCAGAACGACTCTCAGATTCGTTTTTTGTACATAACTCCGTCATTTTGCAAGATATATCTCTATAACCAATACCATAGCAATCAGTGATTTTTTTCTGATTTTTCAGTATATAAATTTAAGTTTAAGTTAACATTTTGACGATTTTATGGAAATTTTAAGGTTTCAGAACGACTCTCAGATTCGTTTTTTTGTCATAACTCCGTCATTTTGCATGATATATCTCTATAACCAATACCATAGCAATCAGTGATTTTTTTCTGATTTTTCAGTATACAAATTTAAGTTTAAGTTTACATTTTGACGATTTTATGGAAATTTTAAGGTTTCAGAACGACTCTCAGATTCGTTTTTTGGACATAACTCCGTCATTTTGCAAGATATATCTCTATAACCAATACCATAGCAATCAGTGATTTTTTTCTGATTTTTCAGTATATAAATTTAAGTTTAAGTTTACATTTTGACGATTTAATGGATATTTTAAGGTTTCAGAACGACTCTCGGTTTTGTTTTTTGGTCATAACTCCGTCATTTTGTAAGATATATCACTAAACCCAATACCATAGCAATCAGTGATTTTTTTCTGATTTTTCAGTATATAAATTTAAGTTTAAGTTTACATTTTGACGATTTTATAGAAATTTTAAGGTTTCAGAACGACTCTCAGATTCGTTTTTTTGTCATAACTCCGTCATTTTGCAAGATATATGTCCATAACCAATACCATAGCAATCAGTGATTTTTTTCTGATTTTTCAGTATACAAATTTAAGTTTAAGTTTACATTTTGACGATTTTATGGAAATTTTAAGGTTTCAGAACGACTCTCAGATTCGTTTTTTTGTCATAAATCCGTCATTTTAAAAGATATATCTCTATAACCAATACCATAGCAATCAGTGATTTTTTTCTGATTTTTCAGTATATAAATTTAAGTTTAAGTTTACATTTTGACGATTTTATGGAAATTTTAAGGTTTCAGAACGACTCTCAGATTCGTTTTTTGGACATAACTCCGTCATTTTGCAAGATATATCTCTATAACCAATACCATAGCAATCAGTGATTTTTTTCTGATTTTTCAGTATATAAATTTAAGTTTAAGTTTACATTTTGACGATTTTATGGAAATTTTAAGGTTTCAGAACGACTCTCAGATTCGTTTTTTGGACATAACTCCGTCATTTTGCAAGATATATCTCTATAACCAATACCATAGCAATCAGTGATTTTTTTCTGATTTTTCAGTATATAAATTTAAGTTTATGTTTACATTTTGACGATTTTATGGAAATTTTAATGTTTCAGAACGACTCTCAGATTCGTTTTTTTGTCATAACTCCGTCATTTTGCAAGATATATGTCTATAACCAATACCATAGCAATCAGTGATTTTTTTCTGATTTTTCAGTATATAAATTTAAGTTTAAGTTTACATTTTGACGATTTTATGGAAATTTTAATGTTTCAGAACGACTCTCAGATTCGTTTTTTTGTCATAACTCCGTCATTTTGCAAGATATATGTCTATAACCAATACCATAGCAATCAGTGATTTTTTTCTGATTTTTCAGTATATAAATTTAAGTTTAAGTTTACATTTTGACGATTTTATGGAAATTTTAATGTTTCAGAACGACTCTCAGATTCGTTTTTTTGTCATAAATCCGTCATTTTAAAAGATATATCTCTAACCCCAAAACCATAGCAATCAGTGATTTTTTTCTGATTTTTCAGTATATAAATTTAAGTTTAAGTATACATTTTGACGATTTTATGGAAATTTTAATGTTTCAGAACGACTCTCAGATTCGTTTTTTGGACATAACTCCGTCATTTTGCAAGATATATGTCTATAACCAATATCATAGCAATCAGTGATTTTTTTCTGATTTTTCAGTATATAAATTTAAGTTTAAGTTTACATTTTGACGATTTTATGGAAATTTTAAGGTTTCAGAACGACTCTCAGATTCGTTTTTTGGACATAACTCCGTCATTTTGCAAGATATATCTCTATAACCAATACCATAGCAATCAGTGATTTTTTTCTGATTTTTCAGTATATAAATTTAAGTTTAAGTTTACATTTTGACGATTTTATGGAAATTTTAAGGTTTCAGAACGACTCTCAGATTCGTTTTTTGGACATAACTCCGTCATTTTGCAAGATATATCTCTATAACCAATACCATAGCAATCAGTGATTTTTTTCTGATTTTTCAGTATATAAATTTAAGTTTAAGTTTACATTTTGACGATTGAATGGAAATTTTAAGGTTTCAGAACGACTCTCAGATTCGTTTTTTGTACATAACTCCGTCATTTTGCAAGATATATCTCTATAACCAATACCATAGCAATCAGTGATTTTTTTCTGATTTTTCAGTATATAAATTTAAGTTTAAGTTTACATTTTGACGATTTAATGGATATTTTAAGGTTTCAGAACGACTCTCGGTTTTGTTTTTTGGTCATAACTCCGTCATTTTGTAAGATATATCACTAAACCCAATACCATAGCAATCAGTGATTTTTTTCTGATTTTTCAGTATATAAATTTAAGTTTAAGTTTACATTTTGACGATTTTATAGAAATTTTAAGGTTTCAGAACGACTCTCAGATTCGTTTTTTTGTCATAACTCCGTCATTTTGCAAGATATATGTCCATAACCAATACCATAGCAATCAGTGATTTTTTTCTGATTTTTCAGTATACAAATTTAAGTTTAAGTTTACATTTTGACGATTTTATGGAAATTTTAAGGTTTCAGAACGACTCTCAGATTCGTTTTTTTGTCATAAATCCGTCATTTTAAAAGATATATCTCTATAACCAATACCATAGCAATCAGTGATTTTTTTCTGATTTTTCAGTATATAAATTTAAGTTTAAGTTTACATTTTGACGATTTTATGGAAATTTTAAGGTTTCAGAACGACTCTCAGATTCGTTTTTTGGACATAACTCCGTCATTTTGCAAGATATATCTCTATAACCAATACCATAGCAATCAGTGATTTTTTTCTGATTTTTCAGTATATAAATTTAAGTTTATGTTTACATTTTGACGATTTTATGGAAATTTTAATGTTTCAGAACGACTCTCAGATTCGTTTTTTTGTCATAACTCCGTCATTTTGCAAGATATATGTCTATAACCAATACCATAGCAATCAGTGATTTTTTTCTGATTTTTCAGTATATAAATTTAAGTTTAAGTTTACATTTTGACGATTTTATGGAAATTTTAAGGTTTCAGAACGACTCTCAGATTCGTTTTTTTGTCATAACTCCGTCATTTTGCAAGATATATGTCTATAACCAATACCATAGCAATCAGTGATTTTTTTCTGATTTTTCAGTATATAAATTTAAGTTTAAGTTTACATTTTGACGATTTAATGGAAATTTTAAGGTTTCAGAACGACTCTGGGTTTTGTTTTTTGGTCATAACTCCGTCATTTTGTAAGATATATCACTAAACCCAATACCATAGCAATCAATGATTTTTTTCTGATTTTTCAGTATATAAATTTAAGTTAAAGTTTACATTTTGACGATTTTATAGAAATTTTAAGGTTTCAGAACGACTCTCAGATTCGTTTTTGTGTCATAACTCCGTCATTTTGCAAGATATATGTCTATAACCAATACCATAGCAATCAGTGATTTTTTTCTGATTTTTCAGTATATAAATTTAAGTTTAAGTTTACATTTTGACGATTTTATGGAAATTTTAATGTTTCAGAACGACTCTCAGATTCGTTTTTTTGTCATAACTCTGTCATTTTGCAAGATATATGTCTATAACCAATACCATAGCAATCAGTGATTTTTTTCTGATTTTTCAGTATATAAATTTAAGTTTAAGTTTACATTTTGACGATTTTATGGAAATTTTAAGGTTTCAGAACGACTCTCAGATTCGTTTTTTTGTCATAACTCCGTCATTTTGCAAGATATATGTCTATAACCAATACCATTGCAATCAGTGATTTTTTTCTGATATTTCAGTACATAAATTTAAGTTTAAGTTTACATTTTGACGATTTTATGGAAATTTTAAGGTTTCAGAACGACTCTCAGATTCGTTTTTTTGTCATAACTCCGTCATTTTGCATGATATATCTCTATAACCAATACCATAGCAATCAGTGATTTTTTTCTGATTTTTCAGTATACAAATTTAAGTTTAAGTTTAAATTTTGACGATTTTATGGAAATTTTAAGGTTTCAGAACGACTCTCAGATTCGTTTTTTTGTCATAAATCCGTCATTTTAAAAGATATATCTCTATAACCAATACCATAGCAATCAGTGATTTTTTTCTGATTTTTCAGTATATAAATTTAAGTTTAAGTTTACATTTTGACGATTTTATGGAAATTTTAAGGTTTCAGAACGACTCTCAGATTCGTTTTTTGTACATAACTCCGTCATTTTGCAAGATATATCTCTATAACCAATACCATAGCAATCAGTGATTTTTTTCTGATTTTTCAGTATATAAATTTAAGTTTAAGTTTACATTTTGACGATTTTATAGAAATTTTAAGGTTTCAGAACGACTCTCAGATTCGTTTTTTTGTCATAACTCCGTCATTTTGCAAGATATATGTCCATAACCAATACCATAGCAATCAGTGATTTTTTTCTGATTTTTCAGTATACAAATTTAAGTTTATGTTTACATTTTGACGATTTTATGGAAATTTTAATGTTTCAGAACGACTCTCAGATTCGTTTTTTTGTCATAACTCCGTCATTTTGCAAGATATATGTCTATAACCAATACCATAGCAATCAGTGATTTTTTTCTGATTTTTCAGTATATAAATTTAAGTTTAAGTTTACATTTTGACGATTTTATGGAAATTTTAAGGTTTCAGAACGACTCTCAGATTCGTTTTTTTGTCATAACTCCGTCATTTTGCAAGATATATGTCTATAACCAATACCATAGCAATCAGTGATTTTTTTCTGATTTTTCAGTATATAAATTTAAGTTTAAGTTTACATTTTGACGATTTTATGGAAATTTTAAGGTTTCAGAACGACTCTGGGTTTTGTTTTTTGGTCATAACTCCGTCATTTTGTAAGATATATCACTAAACCCAATACCATAGCAATCAGTGATTTTTTTCTGATTTTTCAGTATATAAATTTAAGTTAAAGTTTACATTTTGACGATTTTATAGAAATTTTAAGGTTTCAGAACGACTCTCAGATTCGTTTTTGTGTCATAACTCCGTCATTTTGCAAGATATATGTCTATAACCAATACCATAGCAATCAGTGATTTTTTTCTGATTTTTCAGTATATAAATTTAAGTTAAAGTTTACATTTTGACGATTTTATAGAAATTTTAAGGTTTCAGAACGACTCTCAGATTCGTTTTTGTGTCATAACTCCGTCATTTTGCAAGATATATGTCTATAACCAATACCATAGCAATCAGTGATTTTTTTCTGATTTTTCAGTATATAAATTTAAGTTAAAGTTTACATTTTGACGATTTTATAGAAATTTTAAGGTTTCAGAACGACTCTCAGATTCGTTTTTTTGTCATAACTCCGTCATTTTGCAAGATATATGTCTTTAACCAATACCATAGCAATCAGTGATTTTTTTCTGATTTTTCAGTATATAAATTTAAGTTTAAGTTTACATTTTGACGATTTTATGGAAATTTTAAGGTTTCAGAACGACTCTCAGATTCGTTTTTTGGACATAACTCCGTCATTTTGCAAGATATATCTCTATAACCAATAACATAGCAATCAGTGATTTTTTTCTGATTTTTCAGTATATAAATTTAAGTTTAAGTTTACATTTTGACGATTTTATGGAAATTTTAATGTTTCAGAACGACTCTCAGATTCGTTTTTTTGTCATAACTCCGTCATTTTGCAAGATATATGTCTATAACCAATACCATAGCAATCAGTGATTTTTTTCTGATTTTTCAGTATATAAATTTAAGTTTAAGTTTACATTTTGACGATTGAATGGAAATTTTAAGGTTTCATAACGACTCTCAGATTCGTTTTTTGTACATAACTCCGTCATTTTGCAAGATATATCTCTATAACCAATACCATAGCAATCAGTGATTTTTTTCTGATTTTTCAGTATACAAATTTAAGTTTAAGTTTACATTTTGACGATTTTATGGAAATTTTAAGGTTTCAGAACGACTCTCAGATTCGTTTTTTTGTCATAAATCCGTCATTTTAAAAGATATATCTCTATAACCAATACCATAGCAATCAGTGATTTTTTTCTGATTTTTCAGTATATAAATTTAAGTTTAAATTTACATTTTGACGATTTTATGGAAATTTTAAGGTTTCAGAACGACTCTCAGATTCGTTTTTTGGACATAACTCCGTCATTTTGCAAGATATATCTCTATTACCAATACCATAGCAATCAGTGATTTTTTTCTGATTTTTCAGTATATAAATTTAAGTTTAAGTTTACATTTTGACGATTTTATGGAAATTTTAATGTTTCAGAACGACTCTCAGATTCGTTTTTTTGTCATAACTCCGTCATTTTGCAAGATATATGTCTATAACCAATACCATAGCAATCAGTGATTTTTTTCTGATTTTTCAGTATATAAATTTAAGTTTAAGTTTACATTTTGATGATTGAATGGAAATTTTAAGGTTTCAGAACGACTCTCAGATTCGTTTTTTTGTCATAACTCCGTCATTTTGCAAGATATATGTCTATAACCAATACCATAGCAATCAGTGATTTTTTTCTGATTTTTCAGTATATAAATTTAAGTTTAAGTTTACATTTTGACGATTTTATGGAAATTTTAAGGTTTCAGAACGACTCTCAGATTCGTTTTTTTGTCATAAATCCGTCATTTTAAAAGATATATCTCTATAACCAATACCATAGCAATCAGTGATTTTTTTCTGATTTTTCAGTATATAAATTTAAGTTTAAGTTTACATTTTGACGATTGAATGGAAATTTTAAGGTTTCAGAACGACTCTCAGATTCGTTTTTTGTTTATAACTCCGTCATTTTGCAAGATATATCTCTATAACCAATACCATAGCAATCAGTGATTTTTTTCTGATTTTTCAGTATATAAATTTAAGTTTAAGTTTACATTTTGACGATTTTATGGAAATTTTAAGGTTTCAGAACGACTCTCAGATTCGTTTTTTGTTTATAACTCCGTCATTTTGCAAGATATATCTCTATAACCAATACCATAGCAATCAGTGATTTTTTTCTGATTTTTCAGTATATAAATTTAAGTTTAAGTTTACATTTTGACGATTTAATGGAAATTTTAAGGTTTCAGAACGACTCTCGGTTTTGTTTTTTGGTCATAACTCCGTCATTTTGTAAGATATATCACTAAACCCAATACCATAGCAATCAGTGATTTTTTTCTGATTTTTCAGTATATAAATTTAAGTTTAAGTTTACATTTTGACGATTTTATGGAAATTTTAAGGTTTCAGAACGACTCTCAGATTCGTTTTTTGGACATAACTCCGTCATTTTGCAAGATATATCTCTATAACCAATACCATAGCAATCAGTGATTTTTTTCTGATTTTTCAGTATATAAATTTAAGTTTAAGTTTACATTTTGACGATTGAATGGAAATTTTAAGGTTTCAGAACGACTCTCAGATTCGTTTTTTGTACATAACTCCGTCATTTTGCAAGATATATCTCTATAACCAATACCATAGCAATCAGTGATTTTTTTCTGATTTTTCAGTATATAAATTTAAGTTTAAGTTTACATTTTGACGATTTTATGGAAATTTTAAGGTTTCAGAACGACTCTCAGATTCGTTTTTTTGTCATAACTCCGTCATTTTGCATGATATATCTCTATAACCAATACCATAGCAATCAGTGATTTTTTTCTGATTTTTCAGTATACAAATTTAAGTTTAAGTTTACATTTTGACGATTTTATGGAAATTTTAAGGTTTCAGAACGACTCTCAGATTTGTTTTTTTGTCATAAATCCGTCATTTTAAAAGATATATCTCTATAACCAATACCATAGCAATCAGTGATTTTTTTCTGATTTTTCAGTATATAAATTTAAGTTTAAGTTTACATTTTGACGATTTTATGGAAATTTTAAGGTTTCAGAACGACTCTCAGATTCGTTTTTTGGACATAACTCCGTCATTTTGCAAGATATATCTCTATAACCAATACCATAGCAATCAGTGATTTTTTTCTGATTTTTCAGTATATAAATTTAAGTTTATGTTTACATTTTGACGATTTTATGGAAATTTTAATGTTTCAGAACGACTCTCAGATTCGTTTTTTTGTCATAACTCCGTCATTTTGCAAGATATATGTCTATAACCAATACCATAGCAATCAGTGATTTTTTTCTGATTTTTCAGTATATAAATTTAAGTTTAAGTTTACATTTTGACGATTTTATGGAAATTTTAAGGTTTCAGAACGACTCTCAGATTCGTTTTTTTGTCATAACTCCGTCATTTTGCAAGATATATGTCTATAACCAATACCATAGCAATCAGTGATTTTTTTCTGATTTTTCAGTATATAAATTTAAGTTTAAGTTTACATTTTGACGATTTAATGGAAATTTTAAGGTTTCAGAACGACTCTGGGTTTTGTTTTTTGGTCATAACTCCGTCATTTTGTAAGATATATCACTAAACCCAATACCATAGCAATCAGTGATTTTTTTCTGATTTTTCAGTATATAAATTTAAGTTAAAGTTTACATTTTGACGATTTTATAGAAATTTTAAGGTTTCAGAACGACTCTCAGATTCGTTTTTGTGTCATAACTCCGTCATTTTGCAAGATATATGTCTATAACCAATACCATAGCAATCAGTGATTTTTTTCTGATTTTTCAGTATATAAATTTAAGTTAAAGTTTACATTTTGACGATTTTATAGAAATTTTAAGGTTTCAGAACGACTCTCAGATTCGTTTTTTTGTCATAACTCCGTCATTTTGCAAGATATATGTCTATAACCAATACCATAGCATTCAGTGATTTTTTTCTGATTTTTCAGTATATAAATTTAAGTTTAAGTTTACATTTTGACGATTTTATGGAAATTTTAAGGTTTCAGAACGACTCTCAGATTCGTTTTTTGGACATAACTCCGTCATTTTGCAAGATATATCTCTATAACCAATAACATAGCAATCAGTGATTTTTTTCTGATTTTTCAGTATATAAATTTAAGTTTAAGTTTACATTTTGACGATTTTATGGAAATTTTAATGTTTCAGAACGACTCTCAGATTCGTTTTTTTGTCATAACTCCGTCATTTTGCAAGATATATGTCTATAACCAATACCATAGCAATCAGTCATTTTTTTCTGATTTTTCAGTATATAAATTTAAGTTTAAGTTTACATTTTGACGATTGAATGGAAATTTTAAGGTTTCATAACGACTCTCAGATTCGTTTTTTGTACATAACTCCGTCATTTTGCAAGATATATCTCTATAACCAATACCATAGCAATCAGTGATTTTTTTTCTGATTTTTCAGTATACAAATTTAAGTTTAAGTTTACATTTTGACGATTTTATGGAAATTTTAAGGTTTCAGAACGACTCTCAGATTCGTTTTTTTGTCATAAATCCGTCATTTTAAAAGATATATCTCTATAACCAATACCATAGCAATCAGTGATTTTTTTCTGATTTTTCAGTATATAAATTTAAGTTTAAATTTACATTTTGACGATTTTATGGAAATTTTAAGGTTTCAGAACGACTCTCAGATTCGTTTTTTGGACATAACTCCGTCATTTTGCAAGATATATCTCTATAACCAATACCATAGCAATCAGTGATTTTTTTCTGATTTTTCAGTATATAAATTTAAGTTTAAGTTTACATTTTGACGATTTTATGGAAATTTTAATGTTTCAGAACGACTCTCAGATTCGTTTTTTTGTCATAACTCCGTCATTTTGCAAGATATATGTCTATAACCAATACCATAGCAATCAGTGATTTTTTTCTGATTTTTCAGTATATAAATTTAAGTTTAAGTTTACATTTTGATGATTGAATGGAAATTTTAAGGTTTCAGAACGACTCTCAGATTCGTTTTTTGTACATAACTCCGTCATTTTGCAAGATATATCTCTATAACCAATACCATAGCAATCAGTGATTTTTTTCTGATTTTTCAGTATATAAATTTAAGTTTAAGTTAACATTTTGACGATTTTATGGAAATTTTAAGGTTTCAGAACGACTCTCAGATTCGTTTTTTTGTCATAACTCCGTCATTTTGCAAGATATATGTCTATAACCAATACCATAGCAATCAGTGATTTTTTTCTGATTTTTCAGTATATAAATTTAAGTTTAAGTTTACATTTTGACGATTTTATGGAAATTTTAAGGTTTCAGAACGACTCTCAGATTCGTTTTTTTGTCATAAATCCGTCATTTTAAAAGATATATCTCTATAACCAATACCATAGCAATCAGTGATTTTTTTCTGATTTTTCAGTATATAAATTTAAGTTTAAGTTTACATTTTGACGATTGAATGGAAATTTTAAGGTTTCAGAACGACTCTCAGATTCGTTTTTTGTACATAACTCCGTCATTTTGCAAGATATATCTCTATAACCAATACCATAGCAATCAGTGATTTTTTTCTGATTTTTCAGTATATAAATTTAAGTTTAAGTTTACATTTTGACGATTTTATGGAAATTTTAAGGTTTCAGAACGACTCTCAGATTCGTTTTTTTGTCATAACTCCGTCATTTTGCAAGATATATGTCTATAACCAATACCATAGCAATCAGTGATTTTTTTCTGATTTTTCAGTATATAAATTTAAGTTTAAGTTTACATTTTGACGATTTAATGGAAATTTTAAGGTTTCAGAACGACTCTCGGTTTTGTTTTTTGGTCATAACTCCGTCATTTTGTAAGATATATCACTAAACCCAATACCTTAGCAATCAGTGATTTTTTTCTGATTTTTCAGTATATAAATTTAAGTTTAAGTTTACATTTTGACGATTTTATGGAAATTTTAAGGTTTCAGAACGACTCTCAGATTCGTTTTTTGGACATAACTCCGTCATTTTGCAAGATATATCTCTATAACCAATACCATAGCAATCAGTGATTTTTTTCTGATTTTTCAGTATATAAATTTAAGTTTAAGTTTACATTTTGACGATTGAATGGAAATTTTAAGGTTTCAGAACGACTCTCAGATTCGTTTTTTGTACATAACTCCGTCATTTTGCAAGATATATCTCTATAACCAATACCATAGCAATCAGTGATTTTTTTCTGATTTTTCAGTATATAAATTTAAGTTTAAGTTTACATTTTGACGATTTTATGGAAATTTTAAGGTTTCAGAACGACTCTCAGATTCGTTTTTTTGTCATAACTCCGTCATTTTGCATGATATATCTCTATAACCAATACCATAGCAATCAGTGATTTTTTTCTGATTTTTCAGTATACAAATTTAAGTTTAAGTTTACATTTTGACGATTTTATGGAAATTTTAAGGTTTCAGAACGACTCTCAGATTTGTTTTTTTGTCATAAATCCGTCATTTTAAAAGATATATCTCTATAACCAATACCATAGCAATCAGTGATTTTTTTCTGATTTTTCAGTATATAAATTTAAGTTTAAGTTTACATTTTGACGATTTTATGGAAATTTTAATGTTTCAGAACGACTCTCAGATTCGTTTTTTTGTCATAACTCCGTCATTTTGCAAGATATATGTCTATAACCAATACCATAGCAATCAGTGATTTTTTTCTGATTTTTCAGTATATAAATTTAAGTTTAAGTTTACATTTTGACGATTGAATGGAAATTTTAAGGTTTCAGAACGACTCTCAGATTCGTTTTTTGTACATAACTCCGTCATTTTGCAAGATATATCTCTATAACCAATACCATAGCAATCAGTGATTTTTTTCTGATTATTCAGTATATAATTTTAAGTTTAAGTTTACATTATGACGATTTTATGGAAATTTTAAGGTTTCAGAACGACTCTCAGAATTCGTTTTTTGGACATAACTCCGTCATTTTGCAAGATATATCTCTATAACCAATACCATAGCAATCAGTGATTTTTTTCTGATTTTTCAGTATATAAATTTAAGTTTAAGTTTACATTTTGACGATTTTATGGAAATTTTAATGTTTCAGAACGACTCTCAGATTCGTTTTTTTGTCATAACTCCGTCATTTTGCAAGATATATGTCTATAACCAATACCATAGCAATCAGTGATTTTTTTCTGATTTTTCAGTATATAAATTTAAGTTTAAGTTTACATTTTGACGATTGAATGGAAATTTTAAGTTTTCAGAACGACTCTCAGATTCGTTTTTTGTACATAACTCCGTCATTTTGCAAGATATATCTCTATAACCAATACCATAGCAATCAGTGATTTTTTTCTGATTTTTCAGTATATAAATTTAAGTTTAAGTTTACATTTTGACGATTTTATGGAAATTTTAAGGTTTCAGAACGACTCTCAGATTCGTTTTTTTGTCATAACTCCGTCATTTTGCAAGATATATGTCTATAACCAATACCATAGCAATCAGTGATTTTTTTCTGATATTTCAGTACATAAATTTAAGTTTAAGTTTACATTTTGACGATTGAATGGAAATTTTAAGTTTTCAGAACGACTCTCAGATTCGTTTTTTGTACATAACTCCGTCATTTTGCAAGATATATCTCTATAACCAATACCATAGCAATCAGTGATTTATTTCTGATTTTTCAGTATATAAATTTAAGTTTAAGTTTACATTTTGACGATTTTATGGAAATTTTAATGTTTCAGAACGACTCTCAGATTCGTTTTTTTGTCATAACTCCGTCATTTTGCAAGATATATGTCTATAACCAATACCATAGCAATCAGTGATTTTTTTCTGATTTTTCAGTATATAAATTTAAGTTTAAGTTTACATTTTGACGATTGAATGGAAATTTTAAGGTTTCAGAACGACTCTCAGATTCGTTTTTTGTACATAACTCCGTCATTTTGCAAGATATATCTCTATAACCAATACCATAGTAATCAGTGACTTTTTTCTGATTTTTCAGTATATAAATTTAAGTTTAAGTTTACATTTTGACGATTTTATGGAAATTTTAAGGTTTCAGAACGACTCTCAGATTCGTTTTTTTGTCATAACTCCGTCATTTTGCAAGATATATGTCTATAACCAATACCATAGCAATCAGTGATTTTTTTCTGATTTTTCAGTATATAAATTTAAGTTTAAGTTTACATTTTGACGATTTAATGGAAATTTTAAGGTTTCAGAACGACTCTCGGTTTTGTTTTTTGGTCATAACTCCGTCATTTTGTAAGATATATCACTAAACCCAATAGCATAGCAATCAGTGATTTTTTTCTGATTTTTCAGTATATAAATTTAAGTTTAAGTTTACATTTTGACGATTTTATAGAAATTTTAAGGTTTCAGAACGACTCTCAGATTCGTTTTTTTGTCATAACTCCGTCATTTTGCAAGATATATGTCCATAACCAATACCATAGCAATCAGTGATTTTTTTCTGATTTTTCAGTATATAAATTTAAGTTTAAGTTTACATTTTGACGATTGAATGGAAATTTTAAGGTTTCAGATCGACTCTCAGATTCGTTTTTTGTACATAACTCCGTCATTTTGCAAGATATATCTCTATAACCAATACCATAGCAATCAGTGATTTTTTTCTGATTTTTCAGTATATAAATTTAAGTTTAAGTTTACATTTTGACGATTGAATGGAAATTTTAAGGTTTCAGAACGACTCTCAGATTCGTTTTTTGTACATAACTCCGTCATTTTGCAAGATATATCACTATAACCAATACCATAGCAATCAGTGATTTTTTTCTGATTTTTCAGTATATAAATTTAAGTTTAAGTTTACATTTTGACGATTTTATGGAAATTTTAAGGTTTCAGAACGACTCTCAGATTCGTTTTTTTGTCATAACTCCGTCATTTTGCAAGATATATGTCTATAACCAATACCATAGCAATCAGTGATTTTTTTCTGATTTTTCAGTATATAAATTTAAGTTTAAGTTTACATTTTGACGATTTAATGGAAATTTTAAGGTTTCAGAACGACTCTCGGTTTTGTTTTTTGGTCATAACTCCGTCATTTTGTAAGATATATCACTAAACCCAATACCATAGCAATCAGTGATTTTTTTCTGATTTTTCAGTATATAAATTTAAGTTTAAGTTTACATTTTGACGATTTTATGGAAATTTTAAGGTTTCAGAACGACTCTCAGATTCGTTTTTTGGACATAACTCCGTCATTTTGCAAGATATATCTCTATAACCAATACCATAGCAATCAGTGATTTTTTTCTGATTTTTCAGTATATAAATTTAAGTTTAAGTTTACATTTTGACGATTGAATGGAAATTTTAAGGTTTCAGAACGACTCTCAGATTCGTTTTTTGTACATAACTCCGTCATTTTGCAAGATATATCTCTATAACCAATACCATAGCAATCAGTGATTTTTTTCTGATTTTTCAGTATATAAATTTAAGTTTAAGTTTACATTTTGACGATTTTATGGAAATTTTAAGGTTTCAGAACGACTCTCAGATTTGTTTTTTTGTCATAAATCCGTCATTTTAAAAGATATATCTCTATAACCAATACCATAGCAATCAGTGATTTTTTTCTGATTTTTCAGTATATAAATTTAAGTTTAAGTTTACATTTTGACGATTTTATGGAAATTTTAAGGTTTCAGAACGACTCTCAGATTCGTTTTTTGGACATAACTTCGTCATTTTGCAAGATATATCTCTATAACCAATACCATAGCAATCAGTGATTTTTTTCTGATTTTTCAGTATATAAATTTAAGTTTATGTTTACATTTTGACGATTTTATGGAAATTTTAATGTTTCAGAACGACTCTCAGATTCGTTTTTTTGTCATAACTCCGTCATTTTGCAAGATATATGTCTATAACCAATACCATAGCAATCAGTGATTTTTTTCTGATTTTTCAGTATATAAATTTAAGTTTAAGTTTACATTTTGACGATTTTATGGAAATTTTAAGGTTTCAGAACGACTCTCAGATTCGTTTTTTTGTCATAACTCCGTCATTTTGCAAGATATATGTCTATAACCAATACCATAGCAATCAGTGATTTTTTTCTGATTTTTCAGTATATAAATTTAAGTTTAAGTTTACATTTTGACGATTTAATGGAAATTTTAAGGTTTCAGAACGACTCTGGGTTTTGTTTTTTGGTCATAACTCCGTCATTTTGTAAGATATATCACTAAACCCAATACCATAGCAATCAGTGATTTTTTTCTGATTTTTCAGTATATAAATTTAAGTTAAAGTTTACATTTTGACGATTTTATAGAAATTTTAAGGTTTCAGAACGACTCTCAGATTCGTTTTTGTGTCATAACTCCGTCATTTTGCAAGATATATGTCTATAACCAATACCATAGCAATCAGTGATTTTTTTCTGATTTTTCAGTATATAAATTTAAGTTAAAGTTTACATTTTGACGATTTTATAGAAATTTTAAGGTTTCAGAACGACTCTCAGATTCGTTTTTTTGTCATAACTCCGTCATTTTGCAAGATATATGTCTATAACCAATACCATAGCAATCAGTGATTTTTTTCTGATTTTTCAGTATATAAATTTAAGTTTAAGTTTACATTTTGACGATTTTATGGAAATTTTAAGGTTTCAGAACGACTCTCAGATTCGTTTTTTGGACATAACTCCGTCATTTTGCAAGATATATCTCTATAACCAATAACATAGCAATCAGTGATTTTTTTCTGATTTTTCAGTATATAAATTTAAGTTTAAGTTTACATTTTGACGATTTTATGGAAATTTTAATGTTTCAGAACGACTCTCAGATTCGTTTTTTTGTCATAACTCCGTCATTTTGCAAGATATATGTCTATAACCAATACCATAGCAATCAGTGATTTTTTTCTGATTTTTCAGTATATAAATTTAAGTTTAAGTTTACATTTTGACGATTGAATGGAAATTTTAAGGTTTCATAACGACTCTCAGATTCGTTTTTTGTACATAACTCCGTCATTTTGCAAGATATATCTCTATAACCAATACCATAGCAATCAGTGATTTTTTTTCTGATTTTTCAGTATACAAATTTAAGTTTAAGTTTACATTTTGACGATTTTATGGACATTTTAAGGTTTCAGAACGACTCTCAGATTCGTTTTTTTGTCATAAATCCGTCATTTTAAAAGATACATCTCTATAACCAATACCATAGCAATCAGTGATTTTTTTCTGATTTTTCAGTATATAAATTTAAGTTTAAGTTTACATTTTGACGATTGAATGGAAATTTTAAGGTTTCAGAACGACTCTCAGATTCGTTTTTTGTACATAACTCCGTCATTTTGCAAGATATATCTCTATAACCAATACCATAGCAATCAGTGATTTTTTTCTGATTTTTCAGTATATAAATTTAAGTTTAAGTTTACATTTTGACGATTTTATGGAAATTTTAAGGTTTCAGAACGACTCTCAGATTCGTTTTTTTGTCATAACTCCGTCATTTTGCAAGATATATGTCTATAACCAATACCATAGCAATCAGTGATTTTTTTCTGATTTTTCAGTATATAAATTTAAGTTTAAGTTTACATTTTGACGATTTAATGGAAATTTAAAGTTTCAGAACGACTCTCGGTTTTGTTTTTTGGTCATAACTCCGTCATTTTGTAAGATATATCACTAAACCCAATACCATAGCAATCAGTGATTTTTTTCTGATTTTTCAGAATATAAATTTAAGTTTAAGTTTACATTTTGACGATTTTATGGAAATTTTAAGGTTTCAGAACGACTCTCAGATTCGTTTTTTGGACATAACTCCGTCATTTTGCAAGATATATCTCTATAACCAATACCATAGCAATCAGTGATTTTTTTCTGATTTTTCAGTATATAAATTTAAGTTTAAGTTTACATTTTGACGATTGAATGGAAATTTTAAGGTTTCAGAACGACTCTCAGATTCGTTTTTTGTACATAACTCCGTCATTTTGCAAGATATATCTCTATAACCAATACCATAGCAATCAGTGATTTTTTTCTGATTTTTCAGTATATAAATTTAAGTTTAAGTTTACATTTTGACGATTTTATGGAAATTTTAAGGTTTCAGAACGACTCTCAGATTCGTTTTTTTGTCATAACTCCGTCATTTTGCATGATATATCTCTATAACCAATATCATAGCAATCAGTGATTTTTTTCTGATTTTTCAGTATACAAATTTAAGTTTAAGTTTACATTTTGACGATTTTATGGAAATTTTAAGGTTTCAGAACGACTCTCAGATTTGTTTTTTTGTCATAAATCCGTCATTTTAACAGATATATCTCTATAACCAATACCATAGCAATCAGTGATTTTTTTCTGATTTTTCAGTATATAAATTTAAGTTTAAGTTTACATTTTGACGATTTTATGGAAATTTTAATGTTTCAGAACGACTCTCAGATTCGTTTTTTTGTCATAACTCCGTCATTTTGCAAGATATATGTCTATAACCAATACCATAGCAATCAGTGATTTTTTTCTGATTTTTCAGTATATAAATTTAAGTTTAAGTTTACATTTTGACGATTGAATGGAAATTTTAAGGTTTCAGAACGACTCTCAGATTCGTTTTTTGTACATAACTCCGTCATTTTGCAAGATATATCTCTATAACCAATACCATAGCAATCAGTGATTTTTTTCTGATTTTTCAGTATATAAATTTAAGTTTAAGTTTACATTTTGACGATTTTATGGAAATTTTAAGGTTTCAGAACGACTCTCAGATTCGTTTTTTTGTCATAACTCCGTCATTTTGCAAGATATATGTCTATAACCAATACCATAGCAATCAGTGATTTTTTTCTGATATTTCAGTACATAAATTTAAGTTTAAGTTTACATTTTGACGATTTTATGGAAATTTTAAGGTTTCAGAACGACTCTCAGATTCGTTTTTTGGACATAACTCCGTCATTTTGCAAGATATATGTCTATTACCAATACCATAGCAATCAGTGATTTTTTTCTGATTTTTCAGTATATAAATTTAAGTTTAAGTTTACATTATGACGATTTTATGGAAATTTTAAGGTTTCAGAACGACTCTCAGATTCGTTTTTTGGACATAACTCCGTCATTTTGCAAGATATATCTCTATAACCAATACCATAGCAATCAGTGATTTTTTTCTGATTTTTCAGTATATAAATTTAAGTTTAAGTTTACATTTTGACGATTTTATGGAAATTTTAATGTTTCAGAACGACTCTCAGATTCGTTTTTTTGTCATAACTCCGTCATTTTGCAAGATATATGTCTATAACCAATACCATAGCAATCAGTGATTTTTTTCTGATTTTTCAGTATATAAATTTAAGTTTAAGTTTACATTTTGACGATTGAATGGAAATTTTAAGTTTTCAGAACGACTCTCAGATTCGTTTTTTGTACATAACTCCGTCATTTTGCAAGATATATCTCTATAACCAATACCATAGCAATCAGTGATTTTTTTCTGATTTTTCAGTATATAAATTTAAGTTTATGTTTACATTTTGACGATTTTATGGAAATTTTAAGGTTTCAGAACGACTCTCAGATTCGTTTTTTTGTCATAACTCCGTCATTTTGCAAGATATATGTCTATAACCAATACCATAGCAATCAGTGATTTTTTTCTGATATTTCAGTACATAAATTTAAGTTTAAGTTTACATTTTGACGATTGAATGGAAATTTTAAGTTTTCAGAACGACTCTCAGATTCGTTTTTTGTACATAACTCCGTCATTTTGCAAGATATATCTCTATAACCAATACCATAGCAATCAGTGATTTTTTTCTGATTTTTCAGTATACAAATTTAAGTTTAAGTTTACATTTTGACGATTTTATGGAAATTTTAAGGTTTCAGAACGACTCTCAGATTCGTTTTTTTGTCATAAATCCGTCATTTTAAAAGATATATCTCTATAACCAATACCATAGCAATCAGTGATTTTTTTCTGATTTTTCAGTATATAAATTTAAGTTTAAGTTTACATTTTGACGATTTTATGGAAATTTTAAGGTTTCAGAACGACTCTCAGATTCGTTTTTTGGACATAACTCCGTCATTTTGCAAGATATATCTCTATAACCAATACCATAGCAATCAGTGATTTTTTTCTGATTTTTCAGTATATAAATTTAAGTTTAAGTTTACATTTTGACGATTTTATGGAAATTTTAAGGTTTCAGAACGACTCTCAGATTCGTTTTTTTGTCATAAATCCGTCATTTTAAAAGATATATCTCTATAACCAATACCATAGCAATCAGTGATTTTTTTCTGATTTTTCAGTATATAAATTTAAGTTTAAGTTTACATTTTGACGATTGAATGGAAATTTTAAAGTTTCAGAACGACTCTCAGATTCGTTTTTTTGTCATAACTCCGTCATTTTGCAAGATATATGTCTATAACCAATACCATAGCAATCAGTGATTTTTTTCTGATATTTCAGTACATAAATTTAAGTTTAAGTTTACATTTTGACGATTGAATGGAAATTTTAAGTTTTCAGAACGACTCTCAGATTCGTTTTTTGTACATAACTCCGTCATTTTGCAAGATATATCTCTATAACCAATACCATAGCAATCAGTGATTTTTTTCTGATTTTTCAGTATACAAATTTAAGTTTAAGTTTACATTTTGACGATTTTATGGAAATTTTAAGGTTTCAGAACGACTCTCAGATTCGTTTTTTTGTCATAACTCCGTCATTTTGCAAGATATATCTCTATAACCAATACCATAGCAATCAGTGATTTTTTTCTGATTTTTCAGTATATAAATTTAAGTTTAAGTTTACATTTTGACGATTTTATGGAAATTTTAAGGTTTCAGAACGACTCTCAGATTCGTTTTTTTGTCATAACTCCGTCATTTTGCAAGATATATCTCTATAACCAATACCATAGCAATCAGTGATTTTTTTCTGATTTTTCAGTATATAAATTTAAGTTTAAGTTTACATTTTGACGATTTTATGGAAATTTT
>JASXSY010000092.1:0-122814 GCA_034509805.1 Sipha maydis | reverse complement strand
GTTTTATATACATATCAAGGTTTATTCTAACGACCCAAATTGGGTAGTAGAAAATGTCAAATGGGCAGTTACTTCATAAATTTGGGCATCCCAAAACAGAACACGTAATAGATTTAAAAGTTGAAAAAAGGTATAAAATTAAGTTTTATAGTTACATTTTTACTCGTAATTGTACAGGTACACCTTTATGAAAAAAAAAATACAATTTCTATTTTATTTCGATTTTTAAACATTAAAAATGTTAAAGCTCTAAAACAAGCTCGTATTCGTATTCCAGTTTCTAGAAAAATACACCTACAGGTTTTTATTCTTCATACATACACTTGCGTTCATATCAGTATCCAACTTAATTAAAAAAAAATTGTTTTAAATGTTATCTATAAGCAATTTAGTAATTAAATAAATTAAATTAAAATTAATAAGATTTCTCATATTTTATTATCAATAATTAAATTATATGACTACTATCTTTTTATTTAAAAAAGGTAATAGATATATAATGAGTAAAATTAAGATTAAAAAATAACATGTAGTTTTTATATAGAGTAGATATTATAACCGAATAATTCTCAACAAAATTGATTTAGTTTTTGGATAGGTAATATAAAATAATCCATAGAATAAATCCTGATACATAAGTAGGTATAAAATTACGAAGAAAACAGAACCAATTATGACGTTATTTTTACTAGTTCAAATACGCATACTGATTACCGAATAATTATTAGTCGTATTAAATATTATACATAGTTGTTCTTGTATCGGTATTTACTATTTTTTGAGTTTAATGCTATTGTCTTGTTTATTTATAAATATTGTATAAAATTTAATAAGGTAGTTTAAACCACGAATATCAGATAATTTTATATGTACATTTATAACATCTTTTCGTCCACTTAAAAGACATTTTGATAAAAATGAATTGGAAACCGACAATATTGGGCCATTTAAGCACGAACGAGAACCAGATATTAAAAATCTATCGTCTAAAAATAACACAATTGACGAAAAAAAATATTACATTAAAGATAATCAAGAAGATTCAATCAGTAGATATATAAAATGTCAATTGTTAAAACTGGTCTAAATGTATAATTGATTATTCAATTTATATCGGAAACTCATTGAGTCAAAATATAATTATCTTCGGTTTTACAATATTTTACATTAATTATCTGTTTTTATTTTATCTAGATAACTATTTTAGTTTTATCTATTCATCTCATATACCTATAACCTTTTTTTTATAGATAAATGTAACGTCGATTATAAGTTATCTTATCAGGATAATTTATGGGTTATCTTTGTACAACACTATTCAAGCACTTGAGGCGCCAAACGTCTTGCGAGTTGTCCAGAAGTAGTTTGGTATTCACAAAATCCTTGATTTTAACCTTGATGTATCAGTGATTCCCAACTTTTTATGAGTGTGACCCTAAAATTTTAAATTTAACTTTTGGCTACCCAAAAAAAAAAGAACATAATAATTATGCAATTATTGCAAACATCACTTTTATTTATTAACATCAAATCGGTAAATATGTTGGTATATTTATCTATCCTAAAATACTAAATAAAATAAAAAACTGATCAACATACGTAACTTACGTTTTAAAATATTATAAAAAGCAATTTTTTCTTTGTTTCAAATTTGACATGGTATTAATTGTATTAACTTTTACTTAATGACTTCCTTGATGCTGAACATAGTCCACGAGTTCTTCAATATTTGGATGTATATTCATTGAAAGTGCACATCGCATATCGTGTTGAGCGTCAACTCTACCTGACACGTCCTCTACCTGACAGAGTCACTGACATTTTAAGCTACAAGAGGCCATCGTCCGCTAAGGGTCTACGACAGTTCTTGGGTATGTTAAACTTCTATCGTCGTTTTATACCTGGAGCTTCAGACGCACAAGCACCACTAAGTGACCTTTTGGTACCCAATTTAAAAGGTAAGTCACCTATTAACTGGACACCAGAGGCTATTTTGGCTTTTGAAAAATGCAAAGAGAAACTCGCTACAGCCACACTTCTCGCACATCCATGTGACAACGCTCGACTGGCTATTGTAAGTGATGCTTCAAACACCGGGGTTGGCGCAACTCTCCAACAGTTCGTCAATGATGTGTGGCAACCTCTTGCTTTCTTTTCCAAGAAGCTCACAGCGACCGAGACGAAATACGGAGCTTACGATCGAGAACTTCTCGCGATATACCTTGCTGTCAAGCATTTTCGGTATATGGTGGAAGGACGCGATTTTGTTATATTCACCGACCACAAACCCATCACTTTTGCATTTCAGCAGAAATCGGATAAATGCTCACCACGACAATTCAGACACCTAGACTTTATCTCACAATTCACCACGGATATTAGGTATGTTCCAGGTAAGCAGAATATCGTGGCTGATACTTTATCTCGCGTTGACGCCTTGTCAGAGACAATAGACTACACTGCATTAGCGATATCACAACAGGGAGACGAGGAATTAAAGAAATACGAAAAAGAAAACACTGGACTACAACTCAAGCAAGTTCAATTACCAGGTACGAATGTCTTAGTGTTCTGTGACCTATCAACTTCAACCGCCAGGCCCTTTGTCACAAAGCCATTCAGACGTAAAGTTTTCAATAATATACATCGACTTGCACATCCAGGTGTTAAGGCCACGACGAAGCTTGTTAAACAGCGATTCGTGTGGCCAGCCATTGACGCAGACTGCAGACATTGGGCGAGGGCATGTGTAGAATGTCAACGAGCCAAAATCACGCGCCATGTCACAGCACCTCTTGGTTCATTTTCTTTACCATCTCAAAGATTTGAACATGTTCATTTAGATCTAATCATTATGCCTTATTCCGAAGGATTTCGCTATTGCCTCACGTGTATCGATAGATTTACTCGATGGCCTGAGGTAATTCCATTGGAAGATCAAGAAGCGGAAACCGTAGCACGAGCCTTCTATACGCATTGGATCGCGAGATTTGGTACCCCTCTTCGTATCACAACAGACCAGGGAAGACAATTTGAGTCATGCCTTTTCAAGCAACTTAATGACTTGACTGGCACGAACCATCTTAGGACCACGGCCTATCATCCTTCAGCAAATGGCATGGTGGAACGAAGCCATCGGCAGCTTAAAGCCGCCATTAAATGTCATCAAAATAATCGATGGACAGAAACTCTTCCGACAGTCTTATTGGGTATCCGAGCAGCTTGGCGCGACGATCTTAAATCCACCTCGGCAGAATTAGTCTATGGAGAGCCACTTAGACTCCCAGGCGAATTCCTAACGTCAAAAGATAATGCCGCCAAGTTCGACGACGCAGCTGAGTTTATCAAAGATCTTCGACATCACATTCAGCAGATCCGACCTGTCAATGGTACGCGACATGGCGATAAGAAGAACTTTGTTTTCAAGGATCTTGCAACCACAGAGTACGTATTCATTCGACATGACGGACCCAAAAATGGAATACAAATGCCCTATGATGGTCCCTATCGAGTCATAAGTCGAAATATAAAAACTTTTGTCATTGATATAAAGACAAAAAAAGTTAGAGTAACTATAGATAGACTTAAACCGGCCTACATCATAGTAGACGACCATTCTAAGGAAGATATTTCGAGAGAAATGCAGACACCTACACCGAATACCATTACAAAGGAGGACCAAAGGACACGTTCCGGAAGAAGAGTTCGTTTTCCAGACCGTCTCCAAGTAGGTTTTGTTTGACTCCGTCACTGGTAGGGGAGTGATGTGGCGACAATCAATAACGCGCGACGCTATCGAATTATCTATATATTTCGAGAATATTCGAGACTAAATATATTAATCACATATCATATCGAGAATGTTCCGGAATAATCAAGAAAGCTATCGCCTAATTATATACGGGAGAGATAGCCGACAACAACAACAGTCGTTCAGTATCCGACGCTGCGGTCACACACATACGTTATCGCCGTACTCGCCGCGTTATCGCTAATTGTATTATAACCGCCGCCGAAACGATCATTTAATATTTAATGTATTATTATTATTTCTTTTTGTATCAACATTGATTTCGTTACTATTTCTAATACACGTATTATAAATTTTTACTTTTAGTTTTTCCTTCTTTGCGAGTGTTGTAATTGTATAAATAGTAATTAATAAATTATTATTCAAAATAATTGTGTGTACCATTTACGAACTACCCACAACGGTTTCTATACTTTGTTTTGATGACAACTAACGTAGAAAAATCGGCTTCACATAAGTATGTGGTTGGGAATGGTAGCAATGCATTTTCGGATTCTCTTGATAAAATCAGTTTATCTTTTAGTTGTGCCCAAAATTGCGTCAAATACATTCTTGAAAAATTTTCTTTTAAGACATGACTGGCTTGAAGGTCAAGAAGTTCTTCTTGGAACCCGCAAATGTCTTCACCAATTTCGTGAACAGAAATTTCAAAAGAATTTCTTACCTTGTATTTACTGAGCTCTACGTTTTCTGGTATATATCGATCAAGTTCTATCTGTAATTTATCCAAGTATTCTTGAAGCAGTTATTTTAAGTCATTTAATGTTACTTTTGTTGAATCTTCAAGAATTTCGCTTAAAAAGGGAAGTATAGCAATTTTCCGTCGAAACAGTTTTTCCCACCAAAAAGCGAGCTTTTGTTTGAATGATGAAATTTTTTTGCCAATATCGACCATTGTCCTATTCTTCCCCTGCATCTCAATATCCAATTCATACCGTCCAAAAATATCACTTAGAAAAGCAAATTTAGCGGCCCACGAATTGTCATTAAATTTATCAGCCAATGAGTGTTTTTTTTCTGTTAGAAAAATTTGTATTTCTAAACGCAAAAACATTATACGGACAAGAATTTTTCCACGAGAAAGCCAACGCACATCCGAGTGATAAAGTAAATTTACATACTGTGATCCCATCTTATCACATATGACATAGAATATTCTTGAATTTAGTGCTCTTGATTTTATGAAATTGACAGTTTAAATTACGTCTTGAAGTACTGAAAAAAGTTCTGGCTGAATTGTTCTAGTTGCTTAATTTTCTCGATGTAAAAAACAATGAATAATGACAACATTTGAGTTAACTTCCTGAACTCGTTTACAAAATTCTATTCGATTCCCAAGCATTGCCGGTGTACCTATCGAACAGATTCCAACGCCATTACACAAAGCTAGATTATTTTTCCGAAAAATCCATCAACTTTATTAAAAATATCTAAGCCTGTTGCCGTTGTAAGAAGAGGCTCTCAAAATAAAAATTCTTCACGAAAATCGTCAGTACTTCGATAACGTATGAATACCATCAAGTGTGCGTTATTTTGAATATCAACAGATTCATCAATTTGTATGGAAAATTTATTAGCTTAAGATTGGTAACGCGCGCTTGGTCATTCCAAAAAGTTAAATCACTTGAATGTTAAATTAAATAGAAAAAACACGCACTATACGTAAATAGTAAAACGTGAAAAACGACAAGTACAGATGACGAAAGTGGAAAGACTGACAGAAATTAGAATTACACAATATCATTAAACTATCAATACTTACATACGTACGTACGTCGTACATATTATATTTATACAAAACTACGACGCACCAAACCACACCGTGACATTCCGGGAAATAAATTATGAACAAAAATAGAAATTATATGCCTATTACATATTATACTATTATAGTAGTATAGTATCTATCTAAACACTATGAGGGTACGACCGCGTACAGCCCGCGCCAATCCATTTACATAGGTATTTAAAATTATTTTCTTCAATAATTTTACCATCAGAATATTTCGGTAATTTTTTTTTTCGAAATTGAAATTAAACAATAATAAAATATAATATGTAAATGTAAGACAAGCTTTCGCGACCCACCATGAAAACCTCTGCGACCCTAATTTGGGTCGCGACCCGAGGTTGGGTCATATACATTGTATATCTTGAGATCACGATAAAAAATGCGTAATTCCAGACTAACCAATATGCTGCAACAATTATTCGAAAGACAATATTTTGGCAACGCTAAATGATTTGGATATTACATTTGCTAACACAACCATAGGTTATATGCCGTAAGCCCAGGTCGGAGTGAAATGATAGCTACATGTAGGAGACGTTATTTGTCAGGTCTACTGTAGAATGCTCTTTAACTAGCCAGTATAATTTACGTATTTTTTTCTGAAGGACATGGTGTTTCCAGTTCAATTGGGATTCGAGATATATCCAGAATACCCAGGAATTTGGCAAAATATTTTTGAGAGATTATAGTGCGATTCAACAATATTGAGATACTCAGTTTTACAAAAGTAAAATAATATTTTAATTTTCTTACGTTTTGTTAATTTGAAAATGTTGTTAATTGAGATCTTTAAGTTACCAGTTACAACATGTTGAACTTGACTTGTTAAGTATTGTGTTCTCTTACGGTTATTATTTAATATCATGTATCATCTAAATAATTTTGACATATTTTAGTAACATACAATTCTGGGGTATGTATAGCGAATCCAGTCATTGAGCATAAAATGATCATTAATCATTATTTTTATTTTTTACTCTCGTTCACAAAGTATAGAATTTTTTATTTTTTTTATTTGCTTTTGTTCTCAATTGAAGAAATCATAATTTCATTTATTTCTATCAATTATTGTTTTTTCTAAGTTATAATAATATTTACTATTTAGTAAATTATAATATTATTATAATAAATATGTTTGGAGTTTTATTTTATTTATTATTTAGAACGTTTTAATAGTAACAAAATAAATCATACAAAATAACACATTTGAAAAAGTACAAATGTGTTTGATTTAGAACACAAATAATAATAATAATAATTCCATAAGATTATGGTTGTTGCCAATATTTAGAAGCAATATTTTTCTTTGTGATGAGATGTTGTTTTGACAACATCCTCTCCTTGCGTTTTCTTCTATAATACAAAATTTAATGTTGATTCTAATTTATTGACAGGCGCGTCCCCAAGGGGGGGGGGCGAAAGGGCGTTCGCCCCCCCCCCCCCATAACAATTTTGAATGTATAAAATTACTATTGTCTATTACCTATGTCAACAAAATTTATTGTTATACCTAAGTAGAAAAAACTAAATCTTCTCAAAGATAAAAAATTGTTATCTAGATAAAGATAATAACTAGTAACTAGTAATAATTATTTGGTATCGGAATAGTGTATGCGGGTATCGGTTTATAGAAGAACGCAGCACATATTTTTATCGCTGTGTCAACGCCAGTAATGTACAGTCACAGACTTCTATAATAAGTATACCTATATATACTAGTTAGTATAGCACTATAGCGTCTGCTGATGCCTGTGTGTACAGTACACGGCTACTACACCAATACATATGTAAGATTATTATGACATAATTGGAAATTAATATAACAGTACCACGCACAGCTAAACGTCAAACTCATCGATCCAACACTCCAGCTAGTAATCCTATGGAGTACTATAGAAGAGTTTTGTATATACCTATCCTTGACAATGTCCTGGAAGATCTACGCATGAGATTCCGCAGCAAAAAAAAATAGTACTATACTTTTGCTCATGAAATTAGTACCAATTTCAATTATCAACATGTCTCCAGAGATGTGTGATAAATTAATAAATTCAATAACTGAAAACTTTTCATTTTTGGAAATAAATCAAATCGCGTTCAAAGGAGAGTTAGAGCTGTGGAAATCAAAATGGGTTTCAAGTACTATAGTCAACTATTTTTTCAATTGTAAAATTAACTAGTTACTTAAATCACAATTTTATTTCTATAGGTGAAAATCCTCCGAAAGATGTTTTTCAGTCTATTGAACAATGCCATGCTTTAATTTTTCCGCTTATAACAGAGCTTTTATTAATATTAGGAACACTTCCTGTAAGTGTCGCTTCTGCAGAGAGGAGCTTTTCAACGCTTTGCAGGTTGTATATTATAAATTTAGTATATTATTAATAACATTTTATTTCACAGCAATACCATTGATCTTTTGTTTTAGAAACAATGCTTATGCTTATGTTATATTTTAAGCTTTAATTTTGCTTACTTTGCGTTTGCTTACACTATAAATTTATTTGAATAATGCCATAATGCGGTAGTCATTAGTTTGCTTTCACCTAATTGCTTGCTATTTATTTCATGATTTTTAGATTAAAAACATGGTTAAGGAGCCAAATGGGGCAAAGCAGATTGACTGGACTGGCATTAATGCATGTGCATCGAAATATAGATTTAGATATAAATAATATAATTGACCGGTTTGCAAAAAACAAACGAAAAATAGATTTTATTTTATAATTTACTGTACTTATTTATTATTATTATTATGTATAATATAATGTTTCATTGTATTTATTTATTATTATTATTATTATTAATACCGTAGGTATAATATATCGATTTAAAAAATAGGTTCGCCCCCCCTTGAAAACTGCCTAGGGACGCCCCTGTTTATTGACCAATCATGTCACAATGTTACAATATCATAATTAATATTTTCCAGCTAACCTGCAAGTAAATATTCATTGAAAATATGTTATTTCAAGTGTAAAATATTTATGTAGTTTATAGTCGTGTATAAATTATACAAATTATATTTCAGTATTTTGGATTCTCAAATAATTTAATAATCTTTCTCCCATATGTTTACATATTATCCAAAATTTAATTTATATCTCATATCCTATTGCCTGTTGAAAGAAAATATATTTAAACCATGTAAATCCAATTATTATACCTTTTATCAAATAAAATAACTATTTTGAAAGAAAAATTTATAAAAATTCAACCAAATAAAGTGAAGTGAAACAATACCAAATACATTTGAGAGATCAATTAATAAAGTATAATTATTATCAATAATTTAGCAAATGATTTTTTTTTTTTATTTTACATCCAAGTAGTAATTAATAAAATCATAAAAATAATATTAAGAACAACATAATCAAATGGACAAAAACAAAACCGGATAATTAGGTATTTTTGACATAAAATAAATAATTTGAACATAAATAGGGTACACAATTGAGTAAAAAAAAAAAAAGATTTAGGTACACATTCTTTTTTTTTTTAATTCACTTTTCTTTTATTTTTATAATAATAGTAATAATAATAGTAGCAATAATAATTATACAATGTTTGTTATTACTAAAGATAGTAATAACCCTTACAACAAATCTAATGTGTCTAAAATAATAATTATAAAGTCTCATTGGCTCGAAAAAAAACCGCCTTTTTTTTCCAAAAATGTTAAGGAAAAACTATTATTATTTCATAATATTAATATTTCTTTTTCTCCACAATTTATTTTTGCAGTTTTATTTTTTTTTTTATCACAACAAAATAAACATTTTTGTGTTAACAATAAACAAACTAAATAACATCATTGAAATTCTTAAATCGAATTCACTTGTCATTTACAAAAAAAAAAAAATCAGTAAATATGTACAAATATATGTATATAAATATATGTACAAGAAAAAAAAGGTGAAAACTGTACAAAGCAAAAAAAAAAAAAAAAATAAATAATTGTGATGATGGGACAATTATATCATTAAAATAAATCTAAATTTTAGGTATTTTGCAGAAAATAGTTTATAAATTAAATTAAAGCTTCCATTCATCTTAGATTTTTTAAACATCTAATTTTATTTTCTTTAATCATAATGTATTTAATAGTGTGTACAGAGTATGATTAATATAATTTTCTGTCAGAATAAGGATACAAATTCTTGATTAAGAATCACTATTTTTTTTTTTTAGATAATAGTAAAACGTAAACCTTATAAATGTACTCAGGAACTCATTCGCAACAGTGACAAAAACGGTTTGACTAGTACATTTATATAATAATAATAATAATAATAATAATAATAATAATAATAATAATAATTATAATAATAATGATTATTCAATTGAAATTTCCTAAGGCCATTTGTGAGCGCCATTTTGTATTTGGTTAAACATTTAAAAATTGTTATCCAAATGGCATAGGCGCATTTAACATATTGTCCATTCACTTATTATTTATGAATTAATAATTATTATAATATTTATATTTTAATTGGTCTTAGGACGAACTAGATGCATTCATGTTACCAAACATGCCAGACGCAAAATTTGCTGCTGATATTTGTTGCTGTTGCTGCTGCTGTTGTTGTTGCTGCTGTTGTTGTTGCTGATTGCTAGCAGATTGGCGGCCATGTTTGGGTAGTGGTGGTTGCAGATATTCATGCCTAGACAAGGTGAACACATCAATACGATCTTCCTTGCGGTACGCTAGGCAGCAACGTATAAAGCTCTGTAAATTAAAACAATATACAATTATGTAGATAAATGATTTGTGAATTATATATTAATTGTACGGGTACAATTAGAGAACTAACACAAATTTCTCATCATACCTTTGCTTCATTACTGACTGTAGGTTTGTTAGCGAACTGTACCTCGGTAGCCTTTAATATCGTATTTTCTTCTAAAATTGTGGCTTGGGATTGATTATGACCAAAAGGCTAAAAATAATAATTCATAATTGTAAATCAATTTCTACAAATAAATAAATCAATTTTAAGTTGAAATACCTTTTTTCCATATAAACATTGGTAAAATATAACTCCTACACTCCAAACGTCCACTTTGGAAGATATTTTTGGAGGATTTTTACCGACTACAAAACATTCTGGTGGTAAATACCTAACAAAAAATAACCATTTTTTTTTTTTTTCATATTAGGAAAAATTTTCAACAAATGTTATATGTACATATATTTGTTAAAATTATATTATTTACCAGTATGTTCCAGCCCCTTGTGATGTAAGATCCATTCCATGGTCTGGATTATAATTCTCTTCATCCATTACTTTACTAAGGCCAAAATCAGTAATTTTTATTTCACCACAGACATTGCCTTCGGTAAGTAATATATTTCCTAAAAACAATTTTTTTAAATAAATCTTATTTATGTATCTTAAATTATTTTTTGAACAAAAAATATACATACCAGGTTTTAAATCATAATGTATCACAGGAGGTTTAATCTCATTTAAATACTTAAGTGCTGATACTACTTGCATAACTATAGATCTAGCTTCTCGTTCAGCTATTGTCTTGTGCTATAAAATAAATTAATTTTACATTCTATGCCATATTCATCAAATAAATAATGGATTATTAAAAACTATTGTTACTCATTTTACCTGTTTTAAATAAAAATCTAAATCATGTCCATCACAATATTCAAGAACAGTGCAAAAAGAATTTGCATCTATTTCAAATACATCATACAATTTAACAACCCTTGGATGGTCCAAAGACTTATGAATATTGTACTCTCGTAATGCATGTCTAGAAAATAATTATATGTTAATTTAATATTAAAAAAAAAAAAAAAAAAAGCTGTTAAAAATTAAAAATTTACTTTATATAATTAGCCTTTTTATCCTCTTTCCAGTCTTTATTTAGTTGATGAACTTTACAAGCTACATAGCGTTGTTCTTTTAAATCAAACGCCTAAAAATAATAAGAAAAACATGAACAACATTAAAATAAATATTATAAAATTATCAAATTAATAATAATGGATACTCACTTTGTGGACTTCACTGAAACCACCTTTTCCCAACAACATGAGCAATAAATAACGGTCATTCAATACTGGGTGATTGTTAAACCTAGATTGGTCTTCATTATGAATCCTTTTCAGTTCTCGTATGTGCAAATTTCTCTCTCGTTCCAACTTCTCCATTTCCAGCTGCAAATCAGCATCTTCTTTTTTCAGGGCTGATTGCCGCAACTAAAAAAACAATACAACAATATCAATAATTTAATAATAGTAATACATGAATAGGTAATTTAAAATTTTTAACTAAAATTAAATTATTCACCTTAAGTATCTCATCTGCTTCATAGTACTCTTGCCATGATAAACCTGGAACAGCTTCTGGCTTTAGGAACGTTGCGGTGTCCAAAGCGGACGATGGAGCTACAGTGCCATTGTGTAATACCGTGCCTGTAGTAGCACCAGTAACTTGGTTATTATTGATACTCGGGCTGGGAAGCACTATGGGTGGTGTAGAAACGGTAGGTGTTGAATTTATAGGTACACTATTAGTACTTGAACTACTGCTTCCAGAACCAGATGACTGACTGCTGGCTCGTTTACGTCCCCCAGTTTCACTATTCGATGGCCTCTTTTTGACCAGCATCTTTTTTTGTCGGTCAATCTCTTCCCTTTCTGATGTAATTTCTTCTTGTCTCCTACAAAATAAAAACAAACATACAAGTTAATAAATATTTATACATCTATTATTATTAAAAGTTTTTTATTCCCATACCTAGACAATTCCTGAAATGCATAACCATCAGTCCAATTTTCTTGAAATTGTGCCCCCACCCTTTGTGTAACAAACTGACCAAGTCGTAGTCTATTTTGCATACACCGTTGCCTGGCTTCTTTTTTTTCAATGTTGGATTTTTCCTTTAACAACTTCTTTACCACATCAATGCATTTATTTATATGCGATTTATGTTGTTCTATCGTTTTTTGTTGACTGCTTAATTGGTGTTTCAGTTCTTCGTTTGTCTACAATTAATGAAATTATTTTATTCTAACTTGGTTTGATTTAAAATTACAAGTATTTCAAATTTTTTAATTTATTCTCCTTACCCTATTTAGTTCATCAATTTTATTATTTCTCAGCTCCAAATCCGAAGAAGCCTGACATTCAAACTCTTGAATTGCATGACTCGTTAAATCAGTCTGTATACATTTTGTAATGGAACTAGAGTTAATCCTAGGTGGGTGGAGTATGGAAACATAATCTGAAGGTAGTACAGGACTCAATGCTTGAGGTCCACTTGTTGGATTAAACTAAAATACATTAAACACAGAGTTAGATAGTTTATAAAGATAAAAATAAATAATAACATACCATAGGGTAACCTTGTTGTGGGGGTCCTCCAGGTGATGGTGATTTTTGCTCCACCATGCCTCATTGGATTAGACACAGGATGAGAACCATGCTTATTAAAATAGTCATTTATCTTTTTAGTGTCCGTCACTGATCTGGAAGGCGGTGGAGGAGGTCCGACCACCATGTTTGGTTGCTTGTTACTGGCTATATCATCTATTTTTCTTTTACGCTTACGCTCAGAAGATGTGCGGGTGATGTTATTCACTTTTTCTGGAGTATCTTGCTCCTTGTCGCTATGCGACGAACCTGTACTCATATTTGAGTCTTGGCTATGAATAGTTCCTCCTGGTTGAGGATGTGGTAGGTGCATTTGGCCAGCTTGTGGAGCCATCTGCAGCTGAGTCCCGGCTGACATCTATAAAAGACAATAAACAAAATAATGTGATAATTAATGTATCAAAATATTATATCATACATCTATTAGTTAAATAATCACTAAGAAAGAAGGATTTTACATTTTTCAATAATTTAAGATTTTCACTAATATCGATTTATCAATTGTTCAACACTAATCTAAATATTATTCGACAACATGGAACATGGATTTCAAAACGTATAATTTTATAAGTGCGATCACGGGATGAATAATATAATAGGAGTCCAGTTTTTAGTAAACGAATATTTTATCACACATCTTAAAAACAATCTATGCAAACCGCATAATATACCACACACACATTAAATCAGAGAATAGTACGTAACCACAAATATACAAAACATGTATAATAGGAAATCGATAAAAAATTATGATGAAATATTTTACAATAAAATCTTTCTTCGACTAGATATCAGCAGTACATAGAGGAACGAAATAAAACATTTTGTTGAATTCCGTTGAGTACTATACTATGTGAAACTGTTCTTTATTTTCAGAGCGTTAATCTGAAATATAAATTATAATACATACATATATTGTATAGGTACCTATAATCTATACATATATTGAACATTACAAGTACTCATAATAGTCAAGTAGGTTTATAAGTATTGAAAAACACTTAAATACCGTATTATACTTAATTTAAAAACACGAAAAGAAAAGAGTCGGTTTTAATCGAGGCTAAGACAACGATACTGTAGATTTCAAAATGATGTAATAACGCCATAATTCTGGATCATAATGCACGAGCGAAACGAACGTATTTATTTTTATCGATCAACACGCGTGAATTGTTTGTTGAACATCGAATAACGTTTCACAGAGGAAATGTGAAAACAAAGCGCTCCGTGATCCGACATGAGTCGCAACCATTGACCAGGCAAAATCGCGGAAAACCGTTAGTTTCGTTTTCCGTCCGTCGGTTTTACGAAATTCAATTGCGGCATAAAAATTATAATGATAGTATTACGATATACGTGTGACGTAACGAGAAGGGAAGGGTATAGGTGAAAAGCGGTTTTAATACATATGTGTGTGCGCGTGACAAAACATGAAGTTACTGCAGTATTACCTACCCCTATAAACCCGCACATCCTTTACTGCCGAAGAGGAGTGTAATGGATAATACGAGTAGTACAATATGTGACGGTAACGATCGAGTGAAAAAGTTCTACGCCAAAGCCCTACGTCTCGGGAAATCAGTATCCGCTCAAATATACATCCCCACGACGACCGCCGTTAAACCGTCCCCGATAGTGACTGCAGTTCTGTGCGTAAGAGGTCGCCCCCACATTGTCTGGATATCTATCGCGACCATACGAACACTTAGGTCGATAGTCCCAAGTCGAGCGGTTCGCGGTCAGTTGTGTCACGATAAGTAGCTAATGGGCGTGTACATCTGGATAATTCCGAGTAGATACAACAAAGCCTCATATGGAGATCCACGTATGGAACATTCCACGAACAGTACTGCCTTGAGCAGCTCATGCTTAAATTATACAACTGTTGCCCCGAGCAAGTGGAACACGAACCGATAAACTTCCAAATAATAAGACACTTTAAAGTTTGAATATTTTCAAACGCACCGAGACCTCGCCGAATTCGCATGACGGTAGAGACGAACAGTAGAGTAGGAAATCGGTCGATTGTCAACACTGTCGGCTTATAACGAATCGATGTGTACATGGGCGCGTGGGAGAGAAACACTAGGGAAATGGCGGTGATGGCAGCAGGGTAGTAGAAAATAGTGTTTATATATATGTATGTGTGAACGTGTATCTGAGGAATAAGTATATACAGGCACACGCACGCACAATAGGTGAAGGAGAGAAGTTCGGCAGTGTACGGAGGAGGACGGTGTTGTGATGATGATGACGACGACGACGACTAAGACCGAGCACGGTGTGGAAGAAGTGATCGGGGTACACGATGGGATGGAGGTGGAGGGGAATTACATTTCTGTTATATTCAGTTACTGTATACATACACACAGTTTTCTGCCGGGCAACATCGGCAGCAGCCACAACACACAAACTTGCGTACACACGCACACAACGCATATACAGCCTCAGTCCCGACGTTGCCAAACCATTTCTTATAATACCGCGACACAACCGTATACAACGGCACTCGGCGAGAGGGTCATGATGACGTTGACCGATCCCCGCCGCTTCTACCACCGGTGATCCAGTAAATCCGTTTTTCCACCTCGTCTACACCATTATATTACCAACCCCCATGGTTCAAACACCCGGACGACGAAAACTACCGCTGCCGTTGCTTATACATATAGGTACTACTACCGCGTTTGCGGTGGTAATTGCCGTCGTCGTCGGCCTTTTAAAAAGCCGATCGATTTCACGCGAACTGCAAAATACCAAATCGTTTTCTCTTTTTAACCCTAACCCTGCCACTTCACGCCCATGCTTCAGACATACTCACCCGTCCGATTTTCGCGGTGGTCAAACGCACTCGTGATAAGACGCGCGTGTGCAAGGATCATTGAGAGAAGGATGCATACGTTTTTCGAGCGGTTTATAAAAGGCAATGTCGTTGTTCTAGGGGATTGCGCTTCAAAAGTGATTAGGTTTAGATTTCCCCGTGTGAAATAGAACGAGGTGGAGACGATGACTATGACGTGTACAAACACAACCACTACATGCTGACTGAACCGAGAAAGAGAAGGGTATCGATTAGAAGAAGGCCTACACTACCACTATCTATGTATACTATTACCGCTACTATCCCTCACACTCGTCACACCCGCTTATACATATATACGTACGTGTCTGTGTGAAAGAGGCCGTTACCCGATTTTCCATATTTTACATACATACATACATACATATAACCCGTGCGAACTATTGATTTTGTAAATATATATTATATACATATACATATTGTATGTACATATAAATAATATGTATATAAACCGTGATCCTGTACATATTATACTCTATACCCAACCCTTTTTGGCCCCAACTTCCCATAAGGAATGGTGATGATTATAACTACTGTACTACACAATATAATTGCATACTATACAACAAAATATACGTTTATTACAGATTGGTCATTATTGATGGCGGTCGTTGGTTTTCGAATTTTATTATTTTAATCGACCATTCACCTCAGCACCACCGTCAAAGGAATACTTTTATTTTAGTCTTTTTATTTAATATGATGAATCGATAGTCGTTCTCTTCGTTTCTCGTCACTCTATTTCTCTCTCACCTCTTCCCCTCCTTCCTAAAAGGAAAGGGGAACAGCCCCTCCTGAACACCGCTATCGTGTGTACATATTGTATATACATATTTCAATAAATATCTAATATCGCCACGCGCACTGAATGAAAACCGTACACCGTTAACGAAAACACTATATACTCGCGAATAATATAGTAGCAGTTAGAGTGATCTGTTGTGTACCGGCGACGGGTCACCGACCTAACTTTATAGTTTATACCACAGGCGGGCTACATTCCATTCGACATTTAACTAGGTTTGTGTTGTATTATAAATTATAACTTTTTTATTATATGCTCTTGTCGAAAACGGCGGCTAGTCCGTTAACCGGAGGTGGCAGAAAAGGTCGCAGCAGTAGTATTTAGAAATCATCCGTTTCCATCGTATAATAACAATAATATAAATTTATCGACAAATGAAATGCAGTAAGTTACAGCAGTGCACACGACATTACAATAATATGATCAACCTTCTCCACACTGGTGTCGCGACTTGTCATGCATACCGTTCGATTTCCGAACGGGGTTTTCGCAATACTGGTGCCAATTATTTACATTTCCGACGCATTAATACGTGTAATTAATATGTATATAATAAAATGCTGACAACGAACCGGATTTATATAAAAATAATACCACAGGCAGACGTGCAAACGTACACACACACACACACACACACACAACGATCACGTAGGGGGAAAATACTAAGCGTCTCTCCCTTATATTCTTCGCACCCCCACTCATGGTTTAATGACAATAGGGTGTGCCAACCCAGGAGATTTCAATTCCTCGATTATATACACACAGACAATGCTACGTTGAGCGTTTAAACACAGAGACCTGACAACAGTGTACAACGACGATGACGACGACGCTACTTAAAAATGTTTGCTTCAATACACTACTACGTCGAGGTCGAAAACGTAGATGGTAAATATCGAATAATAAAAACGACCGAGGCTGTTTTGACATCGAGGGATGATTTTAGATTGACAAACGTTAACGGTGTGCGCCGACCAATAATACTACATCGCCCCTCGTGTAACCCATAATTTTCGTCGGTATAATGCTCATTGAATTCGCCAAGAAAAACGAATTTGTGAGCCGTTTTTTACCGGTCGGCCAAGCGGACACAACACACCACCTGCTTACGACGTTTATCGTGGAGAACGCTGAAACCGATTCAAAAAAAAAAAAAAAAAAAAAAACAAAAACTAACCAAAATTCGGGGTGCAAAATAACACGGGACCGAATAACCGGATCGATGGGGGTTCGTAACTAGTTTTGAGGGACATTTACCTTTTACAAGTTGTATATATTTTGTTCGTTAACAAGCAGACCCCCCAAACTGCGAATTCCGTTGCATCAAGTAGATGCACAGGAAAAAACGATAAAACCAGAATAAAAAATATCATTATATGGTTCAATAATAATATATATAAAAAACAATTTCGGCTGTTACATCCAACTGCACTGTTGTGCAGATTTCGACTAAAAACGTCTACAAAGCACACACACGCACAATGGCCGACCGCAAACAATAAAAGGGAAAATTCGATATCACGTACACGGAATGTATGCTACACGCATGAGGATAATGTTCGGGAAATATACCGTTTCGGCGAAGTAGACGCGTTGGAAAGGAGAGGATAGCCAGAGGTGATGGTTAATATACATTAACAATAATAACGAAAATAGACGATGTGATATCCAAAATGGCGGTCTGATTCACACACAAACGGACGGGCGTTTAATTAGAAGAGGCCGAAGAGGCTAGCGGTGTACAGGCAACGACACGGCAACGTCGAAAACGGGTCTCGGCGAGCATTTTTACGCGGACGGAGAGCGGTGAAAGAGAAAGAGACGGTGATGTGATGACGGAGAGGAAAAGCGAGCGGGGAGACGGATGGACGGCTAAATGGTAAAACGCGGCGCTTCGGTGGCGGCCAAGAGAGGTGTCGCGCGGCGGTAGATGGCGGTGCCGGTTTTGATTATCCAACAACAAATATAAACACATGAGCTCGGTCAGAGGTGGCTCCTCACCCACCCGCGGGGTATGCGCGAACGTCGTCTGCTCCTCGCCGCCGCCGATACGGAACAACAGCGCTATCAAAACGAGAACGACAGTGCACTCGACTATAGTGGTAGTGTAGTAGTAGTAGTAGTACTACTACTACTACTACTACTACTACTACTACTACTACTACTACTACTACTACTAATAATAATAATAATACTACGTCGACGAACGTTAAGCGGCGCGCGCGCGCACGCGTGTATGTGTATTGTTTTTTTCTTCCACCGAGCTCTGCCGGCACTTACACACGGCGCGCACAGATAACTATCGGCAAAACAAAATCGGCGCGCCGCCTGCGGTACATACAGAGCGGTTCTCGCAAACTAACGGATGACTGGGTAATAATATTTTCGAACGTTCGCGTGCGCACGCTTGCTCTCGACACACCTCACAAGGCGAGATCACAGTGCGATATGATAACTATATTAATTTATTATTATTATTATTATCATTTTTTAAATAAAATACTATTCGTTCAGAATCGGTCGCGCGTTCTCACCTCGTTACCGTTGTGCGTACGTTAGACGCCGAAACACACGAATTACGTGCGATCAATTAGCATATAAGAGAAATTAAAAATCACTACAGAAGTAAAATATAGGTACATGCATCATAAAATACATTACGTACATACTATATCGAGCAAATTGTGGCCTTGCACATTTCTTCTCCCACTTATTATGCGTCGATATAATTTATTTCACATTTAAATCAGCACAACGATTGACCTTTTCGTCCTCTTTTTTCGACTAACAATCAACTACTACTTATTTATAAAAATTCTAAATTTAATGTTGTACGAAAAGTATGTTAGCTCGATATAAAAATAATTTGTTACCATTTGTTATTTTTTACACATTCGTAGATTAAATAATATATAAATTTTTAAATGAGTACAATTTAGATTGTCAATCGGATCAGTTGGAAAATAATTCGGCATTTAGATACTTCTCAAGTTCAATTATATATTCATAAAATTACGTTACTCATGTAACTGATATGATGTATTAGAATAGCGCATTAGACATTTATCAATTTATAACGGAACGTTTCCGTTAAATAAAAGATTCCTTCATGATGAGTAATCAGGAATATAATTTTTTAGTTAAAAGACAAAAAAAAACTTCACTATTATATCATATCAGTACACTATTATTTATAATATTAACGAAATGACGAATTTCTTAATAAAATTATTTAATAAATTAATCAAGTTATTTTCAATAATTATAATTATACAAATGTTGTTTTGTAGGTAATTAATAATAATATAATATATTAACAATAATAATAATAATCAACATTTTATGTTTTTTAATATCTTAATTATATTATTATATTATAGCCAGATATATTAATTAAAAATATTCATCTTATCAACTATTTTTATTTTTATATTGAAATAGATTTACGACAAAAACAATATAAATTACAAATTAATTAAAAAATGTATTATATTAACCATTACTTAAGGTGATATTGTATTCTTATTCTCAACTTTGAAATCGAATTTAATTCTAATTAGGGTATTGACAATTTATAATGCTTATCTTTATAATTCATAACAATTGTAACGATCTGTAATTTATTTTGTAGTATCGTAAAGGAAATAATAAAAATGTTTTTACACATCTTCACTAAGTTGTTAAATTTTCAGTAAAACCATTTTAATTACTTTACTAAATTATAACAAAAGTGCAATTATATTTCAAAAAAATTCAATAAATCATTAAATTATTAAAAGTTATGTTATAATTAGACTGAAAAGTTATAAATAGCGATAGAATGTAGAATAAATGTAATTGGATTACTTAGTATCGACCATCAAGAGCTTATTAAAAATAAAACGACTTATCTACTGTAGTAACCTAATTAAATAAATTTTAAGTCGATCATTTATCAAAATAAGCATAATTTTAAAAGTCAATATTTTCCCAGTTGTTTTTTATTTAATGAATAACACTTCAAGTTATTATAAAATTACTATTTTTTGAAAAACCATTAAAATTATTTTTTACTAACAATTTACCAACTAGCTTATCAACTCAAAGTAGCTACAGCATTAAAGAACTTTTCAATGATTAGGTTTTCGATTAATAAACCTCACTCGAGGCTTTAGAAAATTAGTTATACACGATTATTCAATTATCTATTTTAGGCAAAGTACACGTAAGAATAAATATTAAAGAATTTTGAAAGAAGTGTTTGAGAAATAATCAAAGTATACATTGTGGTAAGATTGTGTTTTTGTAAAATACAATACATTAAAAAGGCCATTTGCCAAAATTGTCGTGAGCGGAGGTCGAGAGTATGTATTCGAACGGTATGTATAGGATATAAGACATATTTAATGCTCTAACGAAAACTAATCCAAAAAAGCGTATACCACCATCAACACTACCAGTCACCACCGGTACCATTACTGGTGGAAAGATAAAATATTTTCTAGTACATTGACTCGCCAGGAACAAGCAAACTTAAACTGGATTCCATTGCTAGAATATAATATATACCAGATGATTTTCTTTCATGTCCATATAAATCGTCGTTGCTGCCAACCCACTACTTCTACTACCACTCCTCTTCTTCTCATGACAACCCTACATGGAGCGTTGGCGTTGTGCGTCCAACACGAGAACCGCGCGAGGCTGCGTATTCGATTCGATTGTCTTTTGTCGCAGAGTCGACAAAGGGTCCAGCTACACTAGGTGTAGGGAAGGAGAATATTTTTAAAGACGCTACTATTTGTATACAATTAATACGAAATAATACACTAATTTTTTATACAAGAGATAAAAATAAATACATAAGGTAGTCTTCGGAAAAGCGTTTACGGGCTGAAGGAATTAAAGAAATATGATAATAGAAGATATGAAAAAACTCGAAATGCTCGTCAAACCACCTAGATCAGAAGGTAATGGGGGAACTTAGACCATTCGAATTCAGCAATAGAACTTTAGAGTTAATGATTTATCAAAGACAACCAATAACCATCAATACGGACAAAGCTATCAGTGTTGGTGGCTAAAAAAACAGGTGCGGTATCAGGTAGAGGCAAAAGGAATTCGGACAACAACGCAAACACATATCCACGCATCGGCCGGGAAAAAATTGCACACTTTATAATAATAACATAAACAGGAGGTATTTGATATAATTATTTCATGTGTTATGTGAATATTATCATCGCCGGGGAATCCATAGATCGCTAGATACTGATGTTTACGCACGACTATATGTATATGCGACCGACTAATTAGCACAAAATATAATAAAAAAATAATAATAAAAATAATAATAATAATGAATAAAAATACCAAACACATTGGAACCGGTCCGACGGGTTTCAGTGACTATACATGTAAGACGTGAATGTGTACAACAATAATCCAATATTGAATATATAATAATAATAATATGTACGCATCTCTCGTACGCACTCTGAGTGTAATATACACATGCGCACGCATAGTATTGTAGAACATATTTCATATTATATTATACTCGTTTTATAATAGTGGTTACACGTATTATAGTACAGCAGTTATTATTGTGATCGTATAATCGACTAGTGGAATACCTACACCGTTTAATTTAGTCAACCTGTTTGTACACTAGTGAATTTCTACCTCAGAATAGATGAAATCTATTGGATGTTTCAATAACACTCGTTACTTGTTACAGCAGTACGACTTGATAATATGAAACATTATGCAGAACGCCGACCAAACATACATACGTACGAAATGTATACCAATTATCTGATTTCTTAATCACGTTGTATATTATTAATTTTTTTATGTTTAAATCTTATTAGCAAACGTCAAACATGATGATGTTTGAAAAACATAGATGTTTTTTTAAAAAATGTGCAAGAGATACATCATGTCTTTGCATAAAAATGTAAGATGAAAATCAGTTTTCTACAGAAAAATAATTATTTATTTACTAATTATTTAATTTGAGGTTAATAGTTATTACATTAGTACATAATTAATATCGTATTAAAAATACTTTGTCATTGTGTAACATGGAATGTACCAAAAAAATGTTATATTCAAATGAATGTGTAAAACAGATGTTTCATTTTTCGGATTGCGAGAAGGACTATAGATATAATATCACCCTGATAAGCCTTTAGGACCTAAACCAATATTTGATTACAGCTGAATCTAAAAATCACATGCCCTACGTCATTTTCAGTACACATTATCAATTTTCAATGAATATAGTTATTTAATATTTCAAGGTTTTATAATTTATATATTACCTTTAATAAATTTATTAATAAAACTTAATTCTATGATCAGTTTCTACGAAGTATGTTACACATACTAAAACTAATAATAATGCTAATATCTATTAAAACAAAATCAACCATTAATGAAGCAATGGATGTTATTATGAAATCATCAAAAATTATTTTTCTCTAAAAGATAAGTAACTCGTTAATGGTATTATATCAATAATATGAATGAATTATTTAGTAAACATTTGATCCATATGAACTGAGAAAATGAACCTGTGGGATTAAGATACTTATAATTCTGTACTGATATTTTATTTCCAAGCGACTGAAATTTATTGAAGTACTTATATCAGATGGTAACGGATACGAATATAGAAATATGATGTGTATATATGGCAACTATGATATTTCCGAAACCTATAAGGATTCGTAATTATTAATAATGCATTAATTTCATTAATTAGTAAAACAAACAACGGGCAATGAATAATAACGAAACGCCAAGGTTCTCGTACATACATATAAGGACGTAAAAAATTATAAAAACAATTTCGATTACGCAAAATTGTATATTATGAAAAAGTAATAATTATAGTGTTTGGAAAAATAGAAAAAGAAAAAACTATCAAGTAGGCGAAGCGTACGGATAGTGCATGGCGATCGTTCGGTATGTACTTTATGCAGCGGCGGTAGTAGCGATTACGTGGCATGCCGGTTGATCGGCCGTGGCGCAGGTTATGTCTGTCAACAACCGGGGCCCAGGCGGCGGCGGTAGTAGCCGCCGCCGCCGCCGCCTAGAGGAACACCAGCCGTCGAACAGCAGTGGCGGTGGTGGCAACAATCACGTGGCCACGCGCGTCCCGGACCCACAGACTGACTGACTGTGGGCATGAATGGCGCGTCCCCGCCGCCTCGACCGACGGCTTTCCACGCACGCCCGCCCACCGCGGCACCGGGGTTACTACGTCATACGATAATACCGTGCAATGCCGTACGATAATTACCGTACCCATTGAGCAACGGCAATCTAACAAACGCACACCGTAACACTCGCGTGACGTCGCTCATAGTACACAACACGCCACAATATCGTATAAATATACTATGTAAGCGCGCGGCCTGTATATTGTACCAACAAACGTATTTTTTTTTCTATCAAATTATATCGCGCATTATCTTTTTTTTTTACCCATCGTTTCCGAGGCTTATTTCGCGGGTCCACAACCACTAGTCGGACGCGATTAAAAGATCGTTGCTGCTGTTGATGACGACGACGATGATGATGGTGATGATGATATAACACGGATCCAACGTCGACACGGCAATTGACCATGGTGTTTTTTACCGAGCGACGAACGACACATACCTTTGCGACGGCAACGGTGCTGCACCGCTAATATTACTAATACTGTTACTACGAAAACGATAACGAGGACTACGACGACGAATGCATATGTAGAATGAGTGTACACTGAAAGCGTGTTTCGAAGACACCACACGAGAAGTAGTTGGTAGCGCGGCAACGGGACGGGGGAGGTTGGTGGTGTCCACCCTTCCTGCACGTACACAACACACACCGAACTGCTCACACGGTCGTTCAATGTGCACCCTTCCCCCGTACTCCTTTGTCGCCGGTACACCACCACGACAACGTTGATCAATAACACAACAGCAGTAGCAGCAGCAGCATCAAACGCATAACAACAACAACAACAACATCATCATATCATCATCGGCGGCAAGGCATCAGCAGATCTCACTCGCGCACGACACAGCATCCGGCGACGGAGGAATAACGCGGCGTAGGCGCACGACACTATGTGGTCGTAGTCGTCGTCAACGCGATCGTCTTCGATGACCCCGCGCAGACGTCCTTTTGTACGACGGGTTACGCGCGGTGGCGTTCACCTCTTGACGCTGCGATGCAATGGCGGGAGGGGGTTAGGAATAAAAAAGACCACTGGTGCCAGACCCCGCTGCTGTTCTTCGCGTACCTAATAACGCGGCCGCCCGGCAACAGCAGCGAGCAGACAACGGCCAGAACGCGATAGAGCAACAGCAGCAGCAGCGGCTGCGGAGGGCGGCGGCGGCGGCGACGACGACGACGACACAAACTCTCGGGCGGCCGCACGCGTACTACTATAATTCTACCTACTACTATTACTACTACAGCGGCGACGGCGGCGGACAGAGTTGCCGGCCCCGGCGTTGTATACGTATTATAGTAGTATTTACCATTTGTGTGTATGTATTTCACACACCAACGGCGGCATTGGCGGCGGACAGAGGAAAGAGTTTACGGTATGCACCGCCGCGCGGCGCTCCGGTGATTTTCACTCGTATATGCGGCAGCGGTTGTTTATACTGTATTATACACACGACAGCGGGGCTTAGGACGACAACGACGACGTCACGAGAGAGAGAGAACTAAATTAAATATGGCGTTCCGTCTGTAATACACGTCGATGTGTATATTTCGGGTTAGCTCGTTTTTTTTTTTTTCATCGTCTCCTCACCCCCTCTCCCGCAGACCCTACACCTTTCCGTCAACGACGACGAATACATGCACACATACACACTAACATTAATAAGGTATAATGAGTGTGCGTGTTGTCTGAGTGAGTGCGAGTCATGATAGAGTGGGCGGGAGTGTAGGAGGAAGAAAGAGAGGAGAAAAAATCGACTAATAGCGTTATATGAATGTGTACACATAATATTAAAATATTATACACATAATGTGTGCGCGTTAAAAAAATATTTATTACGAATAGACGCCGTCGTGTACGAAATTATTATCCCTCCTCTTATTAATACACGATTTTACCTTTTTGGTTATAACCACAATGAACTAGGTAAATAATAAAACCAAACGATCCGCTTTTTATATCTACCTCCAATCTCGACCTTGATAATATAATTGGAGAAATTAAGATAAAGGAGTAACGTGTTTCTGAGATTGAACGCCAACGTCCAAGTTCTACTTAGAAAATCAACGCAACAATAACAGTGGGGCGCTTCCAACGATAGTCGCTCAGTCTTGTGCTCGACGAGATTTTATCAAAGATATTGTTTTCCTCAACGCAAGATAGAAACATGGTATTATTTGATGGCCAAGTTTGTAATAATAATCGTCGAGCTATAAAATAAATAATTAGTAATATTTCTAGTGATCACATCAAATCACAAAAAAACAATAATATTGTATACATACATATACATTTTGTACAAAACGTTTGAACTAACAGTAAAAATGAACTTCAAAGACCATCTGTGTGTTGATCGAATACCAAAGATTTCAGAGTCTTTGAATATACATCATGTTATTTATTAATTGATTACTCAATGATTATGCGTTACACACATTACAAGAAAACGATTAATTGGTTACGATTAATTGATATAGCTAGATTAAAAATTAAAAAATTGTTTTTTTCTCAATCTCAGCATATTGTCGCAATATTTTAAGTGTTTTTTTTATAACTAGGGCTCGGGACTTATAGCACTTAAAATCATTAAAATAAGGGCTTTAAAAAGCACTTAAAAACTTCATTGAAACACTCAAATAAACATTAAAAAACTTAAATTTAAATAAAAATATTTAGTAATAAAAAAAAAATGATCTAAAAAAGGAAAAATAAGCAATAATTTCTAAATTTTCTTTTTACACTAACACGATAAAGTACTAGACATATTTTGAAACTGCATTGAATATAAAATTAAAGAATAAAAAAAATATTAAAACAACAAAATGTAGTCTATATATTATTTTTTAATTATAAAATCAAAAAAAAAAAGGAATAAATCTATATATCATAAAAAAGTTTGACTTTCGAGACATTTTGCCTTATTGTTTATGGATTTCCAAGGGATTTTGTGAAAAATAAAATGTAAATGATATTTATAAATAGTTGAAAAAATTTGGGGGAGGTCAGTGGTTTACGTCATTTGTTTATAATTAAGCAGAAATATGCAAAAAAGGAAAAATTATCAGAAAAAAAGGAAATAAGCATTTTTTTTAAGAAATCGTCGAAAAAAATAAAAAAAACCACTTTCAAATTTCATAATTGAACGTGTTAGGACATAACATACACATTCATAATTCTCTGCTACATTTTATGTCAAAAAATAAAAATAAGCAAATGCTATAAGTCCCGAGCCCTGCTTATAACAGATAACATTTATTAAACTTTAAATGTTTAATTTAATTTCAATAATAAATATCGCAAAATATATTAATACACAAATAAAAAAAAAAAAAAAAATTAAATAAATGGTTTAAATTTATTCAATAATACAATTTTTTTATATCATAAATTATTAGTAAAAAAATAAGAATAACATAAAGGTGACACTTTTTAACTAGACTTTCTAGTGAGATAGAAAATAACCCTTACATTATGTTATTTATCCTAGCACTGAAAATTAAATTGAAATCAAGCAGAACTCGAATGCATAAAGAGAACATAGATACCAAAACTGTTGTTGGTGTTATTAATTTTAAATATTCTAAACAAAATGTCGAGAATGAAATGAAATACATAACACAAAACAAAACAAATAATACAGGCTTTGGTTCAAACATATGCGCCTGTGTAAATATTATAAATAAAAAAACTCGGCTAAACAAATTGTTCTAAGATGGTGTGTTATAATTAGTTTTTATCGTTTTGACGAAAATGAAATTAACTAGGTATTCAAAAACCAATATTTCAACACGAATTCATGATTTTAGACACAAACATTCTTATATCAAAATAACAATGCACATTATTTGGTTTACAAATTAAGTATACGCAACAAAAGTTCTTTAAACGCACTGAACAAATCATGAACGTGAACGATGATGAATTGTGCATAACGTAATATTGAATATAATTGAAAATAATGAAAATAATTAGTAGCAAGTTTATTAGCCACGGAAAAATTTCTACCGATGGTGTTTCTTTAAAATTATATACAAAATACGATACTAATGATGAAAATTAAGATCATCACGATGATGATGAACTCATTGAAATTACCTCGACACACGGTTGATTTTTTGTTTTCCCCACTACAAATAATGATACCGTTAAAAATAACTTCTATGCAGAGAAAGATGTATATGAACACAAAGATCCGAGAATAGGAAGTACTACCATGTTACCGCTGATTGTCGTCAACAGGGAATTTAAAAATAGAAATACTTATGCGACTGCCTGGAATTACGTAACACAAGTATACGAAGAAATGTAATAAGTAACCGATGACAGCGACGATCATCGTACTCGTAATAATATTTTATGACGGAATGATAAAAATGAAATAAGACGGTCGTTTAGCGAAGAGGAGTCACCTTGAAAAGCAAATTAATATCTAGTAATCATGGAACAGTACCTGTTTAAGAAGCTTTAACGAATGTAGAAAAAAAAATATCTTATACTCGTGAAAAATACGATTCCGATCAATTATTGTTATTCGTCGTTGACCGCACGCGCACGAACCGTAAGTAGGTAACCGATACTGAACTAATGAGGCAGGGTGTGCGCAGTGCAGCTGAAAAACGTACAGAATAATATTGTTGTCTCAAATATTTAAGATACAATAATGTAACCGTTTCTAATTTCCCGGATAATAATTTTTTAGTTTTCAATCCTATCGGTAGTAACGCTAATAATGGGCAGAAAACTTACAATATACGCGCTCGCGAAGGAATCTGACCATACACGACGATTTACGGATTATTTTGTTGTTTTATTGGCTGAATTACTACGCGTATATGTAATTTCGACTAAAAAACACCCACGTAGATCGGTCGGTAATAAAATTAAAAATTAAAATTAAATCAATTATTTATTGTAATAAATATATATGCGAAATATACACATGCGATGTACAACGTATATGTACACAGACACACAACACACGAAATATATATGATTTTTTCTACTATTTTTTCATTTATTCGTTTCTGACGCGAGAGCCAAGTTTCGACAATGTTATCGAATAAACGAAACACTGCTGTTGCCATTTACACGGACCTCGTAACTAAATTCAATTGCGCGTCGTTATCCGCGCCGTTGTACGCCATCACACACGACGACAACTACTTAGGTTTTGTAATTTTTATCATTAATTATTACAATAACATTATTATTCCGTTTTCGACGAGTTGCAAGAGTTTACACAATATTTTCGTTTTCACCTAACTTAATTCGTTTAAAGTTTCTCCGATATATTTTGTTAAATTTCGTTCACAACAGGTCACCATAAGTACACGAAATTCATTATAGTTATTCAATCCTGATGATGAAAACTCACTGAAAATTTACAGTTGAAACAGGTGGGGGAAAACACACACAACACTGAACTGTGTTATAAATAATATACGTGAGGAAACGCGTATGTGCGTGTGAAATGTATATCCTGTGGGGACGTGTAATGGTTTTTTTTTTAACTTACTCGTGCGCCGATGAATCTGGCTTCCAGTAATTCCTGTTTACGTGGATCCAGCGCAGCTTGGAAGTGATGCTCCATTTTGACGCTAGCACCTATACGAAACACAAAACCAATATCAGAGAAACCGTCAGCCAAATCAGCTGAAAACGACTACAAATAATTATATATTTTTCACAAGACGACTATATTTTTACATAATGTATACGAGTATGTACCAGTATGTGTAAAAATAATGTTTCCCCTTCTCTCGATCAACACTCACATCTGAGTTATAGTCGAATTAAGAGGCGGCGGCGGCGTCAGGTACACAGCGAATCATCTGCCTATCTAATCGGATCCCAACAATATAAATCGCGTGGAAGATGAGATGAAGTAAAAAAAATTAAAATAACGGATATTGACACATCATCGAGTGACACACATTGTTCAAACGTCGTTTCGCGTACACAATATTACTATTGTCCAGGGGAATTTCATTTCTATGGATACGAGAGCGCGATTATGTGTAATCACTCAGAGCAGTTTACGAACATTCGCGCTAATACATAATATTATATTATTATTATATATTATGCTCATAAACGCACGTTTGATAGACAACCCGATTGATTGCGAGCGATTGAAACTCATATTCTGCCCGACAACTAAGTCAAAATAGCCTATATATAAACAGGTCGTGCAGCAAATGTCGAAGGTCAACGGCAATTTAATTTTAACTTATCAGTGTGTGTATATATATACATACACATTTTTTTGTATTCACGTTACTATTTCTTTTTCCAACTCAATAAATAAAAATTTCAATTCTCGCGTCGTCGTTCATTGTGTCCCGTAAATTTTTTCAACATTTTGGTCTTGCCTCCTTCCTCCTCACGACACAAAACCCTCCCATAACCAACCCCCTTTCACCCACCTCATACCGCATGACGCTACGGCGCGCGAACACAAAACGTACACACACATAATTTATTGCGGTACTTTACCGTCGCCACCGTCCGCTCGTCATCAATGTTACGCCACCGCCGACGACGACGACGACGACGACGACGACGGTCGTCCCCACACGCATACACAGGCTTGCAAACCAAAAACGCGTGCAGGCGGGCGCGGGGGAAAATCTATTCTTATCGGGTTATCGCACTTGGGCCAACCTAATCAGAGCCTCCCTGGCCTAAACTCACCCGGACGTACACATGTAAATACATGTGATAATGTGGTATAAACGATCGGCAAGTCGTTAAATGAGCGCGACCTGTAACAGAGCCGAGACATATTTTGATGGTTTCTAAAGGTGGTCGCAGCGTAAACGTTTACGGCCATAATCTCTTCGCGCGCACTCGTAACGAGATGGACTATTAAGGTACATCGGGAAAATTATCGCAAGACACAAGGTACTTATAGCGAGTGAAAAAACCTATGTTCAGAAAATGGGGTTGTTGTCGACCAGCATATACGACAGCGATGGTAACATCGAGAAGGGGATGTGAATTTGGTGGAAGGAACAAAATACGTATACGGTCGGCGAACACAAGGAGAAACCAAGACAACGACGACTGTATATGCAAGTAATGTGTACACGTATGTGTGTGTGTGCATATGTGATGGCGGCGGTGGCGTACATATAATTATGGACATTTTCATCCCGACATTGTGCGACCGCCGCCGATATAGCGACGTTGCCGGTTCGCGTACGATTTACGGTCGAGAGGGCGGCGGCGACGGGCTAGCACAAACGTACATCAAGGCACCGGTGGCAGCAGTCGGATGGAGGAGAAACGTATAAAGCTTAATATTGTTTTTTTTTCCGTTTTACTTTTTATATTGTTGTTGCGTGCGCACTACATCGACATTCGTATTTTATAATAAACGTGTATATATGTATAGGTATAACATTATAATAACACCGCGCGCGCTCTATACATATACATGCGTACGTACGTATACGTATGTGCGCATATTCACGTACGATATATGTATATAAATATAAGTATATACATACATAAGTACATACATATACAAACATATATATTTTTTATTATATCGTAATGCAATGTATAAGATATACTACAGTGTATCAGTACAATACCGCGTATTTAGAATTCACACGGATCGGACGAGAGAAGAAAACAGACGGACGCGAGCGAAAGAGAAAGAACGAGTGAGAAGAGGGTTTGTGCGTGAGGAGGGGAGGTCATCGAGCTACGTTGCCGGATCGCGTCCGTTTTATGTCTACGTGTATAGAAAAGGGCAGGACCCGCCGCCGCCGCCACCACACTGCGCCGCACGGGAGATGGACTGATTCGTGACACGAGTTGATGCGCGTGTACGTACGTATGTATATGCGCAAGTACGTTTGTATGTATGTATGTATGTATGTATGTATGTATGAGTATCGGGTCGGTGGTGGGTGGGTGGATATACCAAGAGAAAACGATCGATTCTCTAGCTGTTCTAGCAAACTCCGTTTTATCCATATTGTTTATACACTTGGTGCATGTGTGTGTGTGTGTGTGTACGCGCGTGTGTATACACGGTAAAAGCCACTGTCGTTGTCGGCGGTGGCCATGTAGAAGTAACACACCAGCGGAGCGGGCAGGCGAGCAAGCAGCAGACATTTGAAAACTCCAGCGGAGTCCTCTCCTCACCCCACACTATTCACCGCCACCAACGCCACCACAGCCACGGCTGTATATGCAAACAACACCCATTGCCACCCTCCTTCCGACACTCGTCGTCATCGTCGTTACCCGTTACCGGGTACTCGGTTACAGCCGATTTGACGGCTGTTGAAGACCCGAATCTCCCCCGTTAAAAAGACGTGTTTCCGCCTGCCACACCACCTATTATCCTTCTCGTACAACGCCGAGTAGTTGAAGTTGTCCCACCTCTTCACGACGACCACTTTCTACACGATAATATTACAAATCTCGAGCGTTTTGTTAACCACTAATGAGGTATAATAATATCATTGAGCCGAAGAGCAAAAATACTCCTTGACTTCTTTAGACAAGCACCGTCACTCTCTTTTAGAATAAGTCGTTCAAAACCATTACAGCGCATTACTTTTGCTAAATATTGTACAAAAAATAATAATACGATGTGAACTGACTAATTTACGTGTGGCGAAATAAAATATATTTTAAAAGAAAAAGTCTAGAAACTTAGTGAAGCTGGCGAGATATTTGGTTTTTATTTCTTGGAGGAGGTGCAGTTCTGTATTGGTTTCCAAATCAAAATATAAAATATCGAACACGTATCATACAGGGTAGTTTGAATTTTGTACAATGTGTAACGTTTATATCAGATAATGGATGAATAGTTTAAGTCATTAAGGTCATTGGTGCTGTGTGAACCAAATCCATTTGACTAATTTGGTGTACAAATTACACTAAGCTCGAAGTTAACCTAAATGTTAGGATTATGAAAAATAGGTAATATGGTTTCACGGTGTGCGACGAACAAGAGTAAAAACATTTTCGAACACCAATCAAAAATATAACTGTACTGACTATGAGCTTAAGACGTAGGGTGCGGAGAGACGTGAGAAATGTAATAAAATTAAGAAACAAAGTAAATATAAATAGCCGTAAGGACAAACCTCGCATACGATGTAAATAACTTTGAATTCTGCTGCCTGTTAGTTTAAAAAATATATCATATTTCTATAATTTTATAACAACGATAATATATAATTGCCAGGTAGCGTTCCAAAAATCTATATCGTTGTGTATAGGGTTAGAAAATCGTTTCGACATTGTAACGATATGCTCGTGCTGCGGAATCAATAATAAAAATATGACAAAACAATAATAATGCAAATAATAACCATTAATCGATCGACTGGCACGTTTGTATAATTTTGCGAAACATATTTTTCAGCATGAAGAAGAAACGTTTCGCATTCCGTCAGTATAATGCGCAAGAAGTATAAAGAGGAAAATTATTCTTGCTTTTACGGTAGGGGTCGGGGGGGGGGGGGAACAGATATGTAAACAATTTTTGATAGTTTTCTCTTGGATAAGGATCTTATATTGCAGTCCAAGGGATAGGTAAGATTGCCACAACACATTCTCCTTCTCCCCAGCAAACAACTGGTGTCATTTCCTAGTGCGAAAATAATATTAATATCACATGCACATACGAATTATTATTGCTACTCGTGAATTTCGAAACGCAATTAAATAGCAATCGCCGACGGCAGCGGCAACGTATTCAATGACAAACAAGAAATTCGTATTGTCATTTATATATACGAGCGTGTGGTGGTATTTTTATTAATACACTACAAACAACGACGACATATTACACTCCCACCAGCAGCCGATTGCAGTACAAGGCGACATCATAATACGCGATTTATACAGTGCTCTGCGTCGTTGTGTTTGTGTATAATAGAAATAATATTTATACTTATATCTATATCTATCTATCTAGATATATTTGACCCGGGGAAAAAATACGTATGAACTTTACAAAGTCAATTTCAAATATTTTCCTCAAAAATGTATAAATAGAGGTGTTAATAAAAAAAGTTCAATACACCACTGATTACTTTTACATATATTTCTAAGATAACTACTAAAAACACTATACCACTTCCTTAAAATGTGACATATTATCCGTTCAAATAAAAAATAGTCATCATCTGAAACGCGAAATAAATCAAGTAGCGGTGTACGTTTTATCCTTCTTCGAGTGTACGCTTTTTATTAAGGAAAGAGATAGGGAGATTTGGTCTAATTTCGAGGAACCGAGGGGAAAGCTTCCGCACGATCCGGCAGCCATTTATACACACTACGGTTTTCTCACGGCGTCACGTTACCGAATCGCGACATTTTATCGACTGCGACACTACGCCAACGAATCGGTGTTCAAACCACTGTACATAGTTGTCGACGACGATTTAGTAACAAACACATCGCGAGTGTATATTTATACACAATATATATATATACACGCTACGCGGGAGAATAAATTATTTTTTCGTTTTTGCCGTCATGTTTTTTAAACACAATTATTGCCAGAGAAGAAAAACGCACGTTCAACTCGGTAGAACGCTTTGGGGTCAACGAAACTCTATATTATACATAGTTAGATGATCGAGTACCGTTTTTTTCTTTCGTAGCAAATAGCAGCAGCAACAGCAGCAGTACTATAGTAAGTAGTAGTTGTAAATTTGATTTAGTCGGCAATGAAATAATGACTAGAAATGATTTAGCATAGAAAACTGCAGCAATATTCACCAATTGAAGACGAATACGAACGAATGCATAGAATGTAGTCAAATTATTATACTGCAGCACAACACAAAACCTTTGTATTTTTTTTCTTTATATCAAATACGTTAAATTTTTAACAATATACACAATTTGCAGTACGAACAGCAGTTACCGAAATTAGGTAAAACAAAATTAGTTTTATCGTTCAAGTGAATACACGACACCATCACATATTACTTGGAAATATTAAACAGCATAAAACTATTACTGTGTTGTGCATTAATACCATTAAAATATGTGTGCTTGTTATGTTGGTTAATTATCGATAAAACGTTAGACTAGATACGAAAGAAAAAAAGACGTTTGTTCATTTTATATAGTAAACCTGCAGCAAATATTGTGACGAAACGCACACAGTAAGTAAATTGAAAAATATTAACAATAAAAAAATGAAACCATCATAATCTGCTCTCTCTAGGTCACATACATAAAATTAGTCCTTGGTTACATTATAGTGTCATTTTTATCAATTAAATATTCTTTGCAAAATGTCGTTTCGAATGCAAACACAATTTTTCATGTACAACGTACGTGTTCCTGAAACATTTATTAATTATTCACCAAATTAACTTATCGAAACCTCGAACTCGTTATACAGTACGATTAAGTCTGTCAGTACAAACGCGTGCGTGTGCATGTTCGTGTGGTGAGGCGACGTACGAACAGTTCGAGCAATAATACAATAAATATTTGGGCGCCATCATTTTAATTGGTCATTTTTTTGACTGCCAAATATTTTCCTGGGACCGGCGTGATTTTAGGTATATACACGCAAAAAACGTCAAATGTGACATTTGCAAACAAAATCAGCCGATCAAAACGTAAGACATCGTGTTGGCTATAATATTATTTTTGCTATTGAAAAATATTTGAATTCGTATAGCGTGCACGGCACACGACGACAAACGTTGTGTCGAGTGCGTCTGAAAACGGTACTCTGAAATAAGTACTCCGGTTATAAAACGCGATCGGAAAACAATTACCGAGACCGCAGAAGAGGGGGTGGTAGGCGGTACAAAGAGAGGCGGCGGGACCTACGCGCGGCATAAAAAAACCTCGACGGCGGCAGATGTTGAAAAGGCCGCGCGAAAGGCAAAACAATAGTTACACGCGAGTTTGTGAAAATCGTAAAGGCGGAAAAGCTACCGCAGCTACCGAGACGACGTTAAAAATCATTGTCTCGGAAGTGCCCCGCGCGCACACTCATGTGACGAAACCGACGAAGTCGCGAATTTGGGTTATAGACGCGCGCGCAAAAATAAAACATCGGAATGCGGCGGCGGCACAAACTTTGGCCGGTCATCTCTTCTCTCTCACTGTCGTCCTCGTCGTCGATGCTTACACACACATACAACACGCACACAAACACACACACACACACACACACACGGGCGCGCGCGCACAGCAGTGTATACGTGTGCGGTGTGACGTTCGGCCGCCATTGTTCGCATGCGCCCGGCTACACTTCTCCACCGCTTATTTATTACAAGACGTATTTATCCAGAGCACACATCTCTTAGCTCTCGCGCGCGCACGCACATGCGCTCTCCTCACTCTTCTTCCCGTCCCATCACGTTCACTCCTTCGGACCCGTGCGAGTGAGTGTATGTGCATGAGTGTTGAAGATACCTTCCGCCATCCAACACATGCGTCGATCTTTCTTTCTCGCTCAATTACACGGAGCGCAAGAGCGCGTACGCACACACACACACACAAAATACGACACAAGCAACACTACGGTAGGCGGCAGTGTACCACGAATGTGCTACGCGAACTTGCCACGTATACACGCGCACGCACATTTGTATTATACACGGACGCGCGACGACGACCTATGAAAGAATCCGTTGCCAGAGGCGAATGCGGTTATAAGAGAAAAAATAAAATAAAAAACACGATGTGCATATTATATATAAACACACGCGCGCGCGCACACACATGTACGGAGGAATTGAAATGCGTCTCTCTCGATGTGTTTTTTTAACGATCCCACAGCCGATATCGCCATTTACGGATTTCGTCGTCGCGATCGCAGTTGCAGTCACCGCCACCGATACCGTCGTCGTTGCTCGTCAGTCATCATCACGATCATCATCGCTACCGCCATTGTCATTGAGTACATTGAGTCATCGATATACGATACGAAATGGAAACGATAAAATGCCGAAAAACAATGAAAGAAAGAGAGCGAAGCGTCCAGGGAAGAAGAATGAAGGAAATCGACAATGGACTAAAAGGAGCAGCAGGCGTGGTACGATGACCGTCAAGCAATTTCTAGTTTATTTTAAATAAACGCAAACCGTATTTAAAAAATCCACCGGAGAGGTCGAGGCATTATCGATCGGCGGTCGTCCGAAAATAATACGACTACTATATACACTACGACGACGCCGACGACGGAGCAACCCCTCTCGTCATCACCGTCCACGCAGGGGTTCTATTGGTCTTTGTATGTACGACGTGCGTATGTGTGCGCATTTGCACAAGCGTGTTTTCGATTATTATAATCCAGAGTAGGTACTCAAGACTACAGTTACTAGACCTGTGCCTTGTTGTCTTTCAAACATAAAAATAGAAAAGCATTTGCGATCAGATTTGCGTCTTCAAAATGAGGAAGGGTCACATGCGTTGAAAACATCGTACACAATACTATATTACTAAAATATGATTTTATCTATTGTAAAAACACTACGGAAACGTTACCGATCATACGACGATGATTATTATCATCGACGCGCGAGTTGCTCATTACGTGAATTATATTATAACCAATTATTGTTTTAAATACACATGAAAAATGTATGAACTTAATATTATGTAGCGTGTAACACATAAAATTACAGGTGTCGGACTAACCTTGGGAATACATCATCGATAAATGCGCACCGGTCGCTGCTGCTGACGGCGGCGGCACAAGGTAACACGACATATGCACTGGCGACGCAACAATATGAACTCTGCGCCTCTTCCATGGGCCGGGGGGACCACTACTCGTCGGGCGAGGAAATTACACCCCACCGCCGCTCAATCGCTGCTGCCGCCACAGCCATTACTACTGCTACTCATCGTCCGAGTTTCCACACGACGTAATATTGATTTTACAATGAAATTCGCCGCCGACGACGGCGTTAAAAAAAAATAAATAAGAAGCCTCGAATCGGCCGTGGTTGGAGTGCGCCTTGAACGGGAAACGCAACGAAGAGATACGCGAGCAAACACAAGCACTCTCTGTGTACACCGTAATTCCTGGTGAGAGTGTGTTTATGATATACAAGAGATTTATTTATTTTTATCGAAAACACATCTCAACCGTATACTTTCGGTGATTGTCTGCCGTAAAACGTAGACATACGCCGGGAGTTTATTAAATACATATTTAATATTTATATATATATATACGATATTGTACACGAGAAGGTACGTAAGATATTCACAACAGACTACAGCCGACTGAAGTACTATTATTATTATTATTATTATTATTATTATTATTATTATTATTATTATTATTATCAAAAGAGCACTGCACACAATCACTCGTAAACACACGAAAACATGACGCGACGCGAACGTAAGGAACGTCGAAATGCGATCGGCACACACGGGCACTAACTGACTGGCGGTTTTATGAAACGATAACTACGACGACGGCCCGTACGACCCGATGACCGGACTCGGAATGGGAATAATGACTCTATATCCTCTCCTGACGATATGTATATAAAATAAAATATGACAGTGTGCACACGCGGGCAGCTGCTCTCCGGGTCCGCCGCTCTCCGCATAATACGCACACACACACACACACACACACACACGAACGCGCGCACGCATATACAGTCATCGCACGGTATACGGTATATAACACCATATTATACTTATATTATTATTATATATAGTACATAGCTCACAGTGCATTCCTTTCCTGTGTTTAGTAATAATAATAATAATAATAATACTCAACTACTATTCTTATTTCTTCCCTCCAGACTGCGCGCAATACCCACTACTGCGCGACCTTCGCACCCCATCACGTAAACACTATACCTACCCGATTACATACCTACCTAAGTACCAACCAACAATGCACGTTATATTGCTCATCTATCGTTATCACTCACTGTACTTGCTCTCTTACCGTCAAACCCCTACAAGCGCCCGCTCCCGGTAGGTGCGAAACAAATGCTCACCCCAACGGGAGATTACTTAATGTGATGTACCAAAACTCGTATTGGTTGGCAAATATACCAAATATTTTGAAATTTAAATTGTTACAATTGTTAAATTGTAACATTCCACCTTCGTACCGCGATGCCAACATTATATTTTATTTTGTACAACATTACTAATTTTTCTGACCATCTGCATGTGTTTTTATCGAAACCAAGCACAAAATTAAGCGATCTTATTCTAAATTTCTTGCTATTCTAAAAACAAATTCCATAGAACAGTCCTCAGCCATACAAATATTATAATTTTAAATCTTACCACAATCCAAATTTCAAGAAATTCATCAGGTCGCCAGAAAACTCTCTAATTAAAAACTGCTTTAAAATCACATCTAACCCCACTCCTGTCAGTTGGGCCATATTCAATTAATCAAGCTCTCATTGTGATATTTTTATACACAGATTTAAGTATAATAAAATAAATTATTCCGAGAAGCTATAATAATAACGGAGACGGCGGTGACGAAATGCTTTTTTCTAAAGGACAAATCTAAATTCGTCGAAAACAAACATCGCGGATAATGTCAACACTTATTTTCGACACAATAGTGTGTATTACTAAAGTGTTATTTAGTGTACATCTCAAATTATGGTACACACAGCAGTGTTAACGTTTCTCTCTTGATGAGAAACAAATAAATAAGAGGTCCTCGTCGCTGTCGATGCGTGTTGCTAAAATCCGCATGAATGTTCAAACTAGTCTAGTCACACAATTATACATGGAAACGACAACATAATCCGAAATCGTTTTGTTTAAAAATAAAAGGATCCGCAAAACATAATATAATGCCATTTTTCGTTCGATTTTGATACACCAAATCCAAATAATTTCCAAAAAAAAACCTTTTTGAGTCCTGTACACAATTTTTTTTTTCAATTTATTACGCACATAGAGCAAAATGAACACTATTCATAAGAGTGAAAAAAAAGTATAAATCCTAAGGTTAGAAAACACCGATAATGCGCGGCTGATATTGTTTACAGCAAAACTCAATTGTCATTGTCGACGGAAATAATATTTTCATTATATATATATATTTTTTTTTTTAACGGAGTAGATACAAAACGCACAATATACGGATTACGTTATTGCGTGTACGGCACAATGTGTGTTGTATCGTGTAAACAGATATTGCCAATTGAGGTTACACGATCATACGCGCGCGCGTTAGGGAAAAAAACTAAGATGGCGCCGCACGTAGGTTTTTAGCGAAGTTAATCCAAACACACATACACACACAGACACATGCACACATTGGCGTTCAATGTGCACAAGAGCGTAGTTGTGATTTAGTACGACGGCCGTTTAAACAGAAATCCTCGAACGATAGTCCAATATGGCGACTCTTCCGACGGTCGTCGTGACGGCAGCGAACTACGGTAATGTCGACCCGAAATATACATGGCGGCGGTGAGTTCCTCTCGATTGTGTATAAATTACAATAATACCGGAGAACCGCATGAAAGGTATATAAAATATTGTAATAGGAGAGTGCCAGTGTGCGCATACGTAAAAAAAACACAATACCTTATACATATATATACTATGTGTATGTTTATGCAACTATGCAATATATAAATATACGATATTATTATTTTGTATGCATATAAATATACATATACATACACTGTATTAGAAAAAAATTTTATAAAATGAGAATAAAAAGAAAAAATAAAAAAGGGAAAAACGACGGCTTTGTCGACGGAGGAAGGAAATGTATACGAAACGGTCGCGAGCGAGGGGTACGACTTGGCAACGCTGGATTCGTGACGTCACGGCCGCCGCCGCTCGTACGGCTGAGTGGGCAGTCAGCTGACTACGAGCTCGAACGGTAATGCTACGATTATTTTTATCAGCAGGGCACTGCGGGGCACGTCTGATGTCTGGCGCGCGTAACACGTTCGGTCGCGTGGCCGAGTCCGGTCCCGTGCATACGTATTCTAACACGTTCCGATACACTGCGCTGGCGCGATTCCTTTTTTTTTTTTTTTCGTTAATTGAATGACGTTAATTTTTTATCAACATACGTAGTCCCCCCACGTAGTGTCAAACACGAGATAATTAAGTTGCGTTGTGTCAAATCATCAACTCGAAGAGTCGTAAAATATTTTGTTCTTTGAAACACGAATACATATTGCCACATTGACATATGGCGTGATTTCGGTATGAGAGATTACGCGAGATGTACCCGTTTATCCCAAAATTAGCGTCGAGAGCAATAGAAGAGTTATGTTTTAATTTAAAACATATATAATCAAGGTGACCGACGGGTATAGTATTTTTATACAACACTCGACCGCACACAAATCATCATTCATTATGGTACCTAATGGATAATAAATTGAAATAAAAAAAAATTAGAAATCGTCACAATCATTATTAGACTCGTACGACGGGCAATGAACTCTCATACGGCAGAAATAGTGTATACATGCAAAACACTGTTGACGTAATTTTACTATCGTAATTGTGTCACAGGCTATCATGTCGTGACGGGAGCGAAAAGAAATGTATTCGCGCTCACGGGCCCGAATCACACAGAAACCACCTACGCCGCTGTCGTATTACTCCTATCCGGATGACTCGTATACACGGCGCGCGTGCGCGTGTGATACGCCATCACCGGCTCAGTGCTTATGGTATAAATGAACGACCGGTCGCGCGCGCGGCGGAATTGAATTATCGCGTTTATAAGCTCCCTGTGTTTTTACGTCTGTGAGACGACGGGTGGGAGAGGGTAGTCGGCCAACGAACACCGCCGAGTCTATTGTGTCCGGCGGCAGCGGGGAGGCATCTATGACAGGGTGAGTAGTGGAGGAGACCTCAAGGACCGATGTGTGTATGTGTGTTTGTTTTGTATTTGTATGTATGTGTGTGTGTGTGTGTGTGTGTGTGTGTGTGTGAGTGTAAACCGACGATGTAATTAGCGAATTCGATTCACTCTCGATGTTGCCAGACTTACGACAGATTTCACAATCGGAATAGAAAAATAAAAATGAAACATAACGGACAAAACTGGTTGTGTTCATTGGCATCGCCGTCGTCGTCGTTTTGCCATGTTAGCATAGATCGCCGCTACGATTTTTTTTTTTACATATACGGACGATGCTCTAAATAAAATACGAACAAACCTCAGGATTAGTTGAATACCATATTTTATTTATTCATACATACATACATACATATGTATATGGGTTATGTAATACTTTTTAATGGTTTTTCATATCCGCGGGGGTGGAGAGGAGTAACAGCCATTAACCGACCAATAAATGAACACTTTCGTGTGTGTATATGTGTGTGCAATAAGCACATCAAAAACAAAATTATTTCTATACGCGACGAACTAACACCAAATACTACGTTGGTGCCCAAACGGTCGGACGCGGAGGATCTGTTCTCGAATTTTAAAACATTTGCAATTTATGCAACAGTCGTATAATACTAACGTACTTGGTTACAAATGACCAAGGGAAATACGAGTATCATCGTTCCTATCTCAGAACCATCATCTGGTAATAACCAAGCAGGGTTATTTTTTTCCGACGACTTCCCCTCTTCCTACGTGTGAATTTCGGATGAAGTATGATTAGAGTTCTAACAACGAATAATAGTTTTGAGTGCAGTCGACGAAATAATAAATAAAAAAACAAATAGTATTATTAACGACAAAGCGTTTCCAATTTATTCGTTTTTTGACTACGGTCGTATATTGAAACCTCCTTAAAATGTTTAATACGAGAATTAAATGCGTTTCAAACGTAATACGCAAAAGTGGAGTTTTCTTGCGAAAAAGCACGCGCTGATAATGTCTGCTCAAATAAGTCGATCCTAAATAATTCAATTATAATTTATTGCTATCATGATTATTTTGATGATAGTATCACTTATTTTGCTCGATTCGCCGGGAACTTCGCACGGTAACAGTGCCGCGGTCTTCAGAAAACGACAACGACGTGTCTGCGCAAGGCCCACCGCACGGAATCCGTTACTCGAATATTCATTGGGCGGATCGTCTTCTACTCTTTAACAGTGCACAATCTTATTATTATCACTATAATCATTATTATTATTATTATTATTATTGTTACCATTACTATTATACGCATATTGTTAACAGAGGTTATTGGTATGCCGCACACGTAGGTTATGATAAAATTCGCCATCATATACAATATGCTTGGATTTTGTTAATACAAAACATTTATGTACATTGTATACAACCAATTTATTATTATTTCTATACCGTTGTACAGTATACACGCGCTACATAGGCAGAGTGCGTTAAACTAAATATATACAGCTGGCGGTAAGGTGGTAGTGTGATTTTACATACAACACAAGAGCACAACGAATGTCAAATGTCATACTACGTGTGTACACTGGGTGCGATAACAGTAGCCAGCTGAGTCAGGCCGACCGACGATTCATGTGTTTTGGAATAGTATGACGCGAAAACGCAATAATAGTGCGATAAAACGATATTTTAACAATGACATCGACAAGTGTGAGACGTAGTCGTTTGAACTTTGGACAGTCATATTTTACCAGACGCGAAATAAAATACTCCAATTACACGCAGTATTCGTAACATCTAATTCGATCGGGACCACTAAACGTCAGATAATGTAAATAGTTCGTCGATACCGTCTACTTCGTACGCTCAACAGTATCTCGTTTATTATTTCGAATAGTTGTAGCCTAAGACAAATAAAACGGAAATCTGGGTCATAAACAATTATCGGTTTACGCCCGTTACACAGTAAACATTGCTATTGTTGCTAACGGTGCGCCACAAAATTTTGGGCCGTATTAATTGAGCTGAGGAATAAATAGGGCGACACTACCGTCGTGTTATTAGAGTGATATTTTAATAATAATAATAAAAATAATAATAATAATAATAATAATAATAATAATAATCGTGTCAATCTTCTTCAATCTACCGTGGTTGATTTGGAGCGCGCGACCAGACGCAGACGAACAGGTCCAAACGGACGGTAACAAATTTGATTAAAAAAAAATTATAATGTCAAACAATCGTGAAATTAAAATACACGATTAGTTTTTTTTCTATTTTGTTCGAAAAAATCCGATTCGCATTGAAAAGAAGGCAACAAAAATGTATTACCGTCAATTATACTCGGTCGTTTGTGTGCGTGCACGTCATGTATGTAACACACACACACACACACATGCACGCAGGTCTCCGAGGAAAGGGTTACCCGTCGAGTGTTTATCCGGTCACGCTGTGACAATGATCCACGGCCATTCAACGACCTTCCGAAAGCATATTGGCATGGCACAGTGTTGCCATACAGCGTGTCGGAGATTATTTTTAAACACGATAATATTCTTGTCTGTCTACCCGCCTACCTACCATGAGTGGACGGGCGGCAGTCAGGCAGAGGCTATTTAACTCGTATCATAACAAACGCGGGTGCGCGCACACACGCACGGGCGAGACTACCCATATTAATAATTCCACTTGATTTCCGATGCGTTTATCGCTGATGCTTTGCGACCGCTGATTTCTCGACCGGAGGACAACACCGGCACTGCCAATAATACAATACACGCCGAATATTTTGTGTTACGAGTTCCTATTTTTTTCCGTCCGCGCGTATGTATGCAAGCGTACATTATATAAAAGCGATAGTCGCAGTCAGAGAGTGCACGAAAAAATCGGTGTCCGTTTCGCGATGACCTACTTACTTTAGGTAAATGTCGGTTATTGATCAATCGCTCTCTTTCTCTCTCTCTCATAATTTGATGGATATACATAGTATAAATAATAGCAAAATATTTTGAACTCGTTTGCGACTATTAAACACTACACTAAATCCTTCGAGTAAAGAACATTAACAAAACCATTTACAAAAATACAAAATAAAGTTTTCTAGAAATCGTAAAAAAAATTCCTCGTACACATTTAAATCGAATCCAAACCAATTCCACTACGATTTTCCAGGATGATAAGAACATGGCCGCCGAATTGAGTTGGGTGGGTTAGTCGAGTGCAGAGTTAGTGGTATACGGACCAGGGAACGGAGTTTCGAAGAGATTCGTCTACAATATATATATTGTACACTATAGTACACTGCGCGTGTACATTTGAACGGTGTCACAAAGTAGGAGCCGTAGATATAGTACGCGTAAGCCAAATGGAAGTTTAACATCCGAAAGGGGAAATAAAAGGAGGTGGGGGAGAAAGAAAAAAGGCCCAATGTAATACATTTCGAAGCTTATTGATCGCATTTCAACACACACAAACACACACACGCACACGCACACAAAAACAGTCAGCCAGCTGCCTGCCAGATAGAGGATAAAAGGGGTCGGTGGACACCGGGGTGGTACTGAGAGGTTAGAGGGTGTAACAGGGATGATGGCGAGGTGGACGACGACGACGACGATAGAGAGTAGAAAGATGTTGAGGAGAATGAGGAGGAGGAAGTGTAACACGGGGCGTTTTACATTATCGCGGGCGCGACGGAATTCCCGGCGACATGGGCAGAGGATTTACCCGGCGACGGCCGTTTGACTTTGATTTTGAAACCATTATGCACGCGCGGAATAGAAGCGAGGGGAAGGCAAAACGGTGGCAGGGGCGTGGGACGATGACGACGACTACGATGAGAGGGGTAACGGAGCACACCAAGATGGCGGACACCCAGGGATCGTTTGTTCGGCCGGCGGATAACTTAACTTTAAACCTCCCCCCAACCTCTTCATCACCGCCTTTTGTCCACACCACAACGCATATACGTACACATACCGCGGTAGTGGTGTTGAAGTAGACATAGTCCGCCACCTCTTCACACACTACTCTCCTCGCTGCTGCTGCTGCTGCTGCTTCTGCTACTTCTACTACTATCTGTAAAATAATACTACTTGTACTGTATCCAATACCGACACTACCAATGTCCAAAATTACACCCAACTATGGTTACAGCATTCGCGATGTCTTTTCGTTCAAAAGGTCGCGACGCGTAACATTAGAAACTCAAAGACAGCGCAACAGGACATTCTGTTCTCGTCGAGCACAGGGTGAGCGTGTGAAAATGTGTTCGCATCACGCACGTATAGGTAAACTCACTAGCTCGATCGATGTGCGGGATGATCATGCACACACGTCGGCAGGGAAACGTTCGGCAGCGATGAGGTGGTGTCGTGGCGGTGATGGTGAAGAGGTGTTGGTGGATAGACGGTGTAGAGGTGGTGGAGGTTGGGGCGGCGGCCGCGGGCTGAAGTTTTACAACATTCGGTGCTCGGCGGTGGCGTATATGTATGTATATATGTATGTGGCTATGTTTAGCGAAACGACCGGAGCAATGTGCCCCTCACATAATAAATATACACGTCTCTCCACCGTCACTCTCTTTCACCCTACCGCCGGTTCACCACCACCATCACTACCACCGACCCGCCAGCCAACGCCGCAACTACGGCCACACAGCCACCGCCACCCGTCTTTTTCCGGAGCTCTCTGCCGTTCAATAGAAAACGCCATTTTATTGTATTGTACACACACACACACACACACACACACACACACACACACACACACACACACACACTCGAACGAATACGTATATACGATACAACCTCTCTGGTGGTTCAACCGAGAAACGACGACGTTTCGCTCCCCTGTTGAATACCACCACCGTTGCCACCGATTTTGCACCCCGAACGCGCACACATATAAACATATATGATACATGTATGTATACACACACACACACACACACACATATATACACCCCACCGTCGTCTTCCTCCTCCGATATTCTCTCTATTACCAGTGGTACCTGGACGCCGGTCGATATTATATTCAAAGCGAAGCCACCGTTTATGTATTTCCTTCCAGCTTAGATGTTTTATACGTGAGCGGATAGGATACGACGATAATATTATTATAAACCATATGTAGACACTATCGAATGCTGTGGTCCAAATTGTTCTTCCACGTTTCTCTTCAAAAGGAATACTGTAAAACTGTTTTATTTCCCTACATTGCGCATTTGTTTTGTTAATTACTCTGCCAATGATTCAATGAGCACGAGAGAAAGATAAGAACGACGACGACGGTTTTCGACGAGGTGATTAACCTTTAATTCGTGCAGTGAATATCGTCGACATGCGTAGTAGGTAGGAACGGATTTAAAGAATTCTTATAACTGGGATATTGAACGCGATGAAATGTTAGTGACGATGTGTAACAGAGGGCAACAGCTAATTCAGAAATGTTGTTTCTTAAAAACGGAAAAGAATATACCAATATTACCTTTCGACCACGGGAGGTCTCTACGGCTAGAAAATTGTTATTCTATATTTCAAAGAATGGTATAACTCCGAACTTGTGTTATTTACGATGCAGATGCATTTTTATATGCGTTTATGAGGTGTATAATGTATTATGTGCATTCTCCGAGGTTGCCGCGTGCAGTAGCTATTATAATAGAATCCAAACAGACCAATAACAAAACACGGACTGCTCGTCGTGTAATAAACGATTTCGAGCACCGATTGTTATACAGCCGTTCAGACACGCACAACCATCGTTGCCGCTTCAGTTTGATCCAAATACACTCACACACACACAAACAAACAAAGCGTCCGAGAGAGGTTCAAGCCCACAGACTCACCGGTATTATTACACGGGCGTTCGGCGAGGGGACTAGGGGGTAGGACACAACAAGGACCGCTGCAGTTTATTTTTCCGTTCACGTTGGCCTCACTGATTATTAATAGCCGAGTTACGTCTTGTATATTTTTCATTTTTTTTTTAACTGTAGCAGATTATTTGTAATCCATGCTCTGTGCGTATGGGAGTCGTATGCTAGGGTGTATATGTGACAACAACCATGGCATCATAGGTAGAGAAACATATGCACCCGACAGCCACACGTTAAAATAAACGCGGAGAAAATACAGATACCGATCACAGCCTAAGACTGCAATGATAGCGGTATAGTAGTATACGAAGAAAGTTATAAGTAGAAACGTAAACCAAAAATAAATAAGCCTTAGATAATAAACCGAATTTTGTACTCACCACCTCCTGATAGCCAATGGATCTCCGTCATCCCGTCAGTTCATAATGCCAATGTTTCATTTGTAATCTGGAAAAACAATAACGGTTTTTCCTTAATAATAAAAAACGGATGACGCACGTATCACAATAAATGGCGTAGGTAAGAATTATAGTTTAAGGGTTAAAACCGACAAATCAAATTCACCGACGAGAGAGGATAGAAGACCGAATTTAAAAATCGCATTGACGGAGTTATGGGGAAAGATGCAAGGTCTCGTCTTGTCACGCGTTATCAAAGTGTGTTCACACGTGTGATAACACGCTCGCGAAAAAAATGATAATGGAAAATTCTCCGCCGGAAGAGGCATTACAACAACTCGGATGCGTAATACAACGAATAACGACAATGTAATGATGATGGTTGATAAATACCGTTGTCCGATGTGACCGCCGTGGTAATTCGACCGACGGCGTAGGCGGTGGCGGCTATGATTTCCGAGATAGACGAGACCGCTGCGACGGCGGCGGCGGCGTCGGAGCGCGCACACACGCCGGACACGGCGGCGTCGGTAAAATGTTGCTACGACCGAAATACGCACTCAAAACACACACGATGCAATTTTTAACTATTCGCAAACGGTCGCAGCGGACAACGGCGACGACGACGACGACGACGACGACGACGACGGCGACGACGGCGACGACGTTGTGCTACGGTCGGCGAGAAACATTGTTGTGTTGTGCGTGCGCGCAGGCACGAGTGACGGACGTTTGAAACACTCGTTCACACACACGTACACCCCGAACACGTAAACGAAACGATCGCGGAGAGCGTCGCACTCGACGGGATTAATCGAATGTGGGGGAAAGAAAAAAATTAATAAAAATAAAAAAAAAATACAAAAACAATCGGAAGATAACACACACACGCTCGCAGGAACGTCGCGAAACTTTTGAAGACAATTTTCGAAACGTTTACGTCGACGATCAGTTGTTTCTTCAACGGAATGATTATTAAAAAAAAAAAAACAACACGAAAACTAACGACGAGTGATAATGAGCGTAAACCCGTCGTGGCGATTAAATGGCGAACACTACTACACTATACTATACAATAATAATAATACTACTATGCGGCAGCGACCACGGATGGCGAGGCGACGGCGGTGGCTGTGGTGATCGGTGGTGGTGGTGGTGGTGGTGGTGGTAGCGGCGACGACGACGACGACGACGACGACGGCGACGACGTCGACGGGTAAGCAGTGCGTGCGTGCGTTGTCGATACACACACACGAACGCGGACGGCGGCGGCGGTACACATGCGTTTGCGGCTAAACCGGCCGAATTAATAAACAGCGCAACCGACACTGAGCTGCTGCTGCTGCCGCTGCTTGGCTGCTACCGCCCGCTCTGCACTCCCGCGCGTGAGTGTGTGTGTGTGTATTTTCCCAGTGTGCGTGCGTGCGTGCATGTTTGTGTGTTTGCGCACACGTGTGTGTGTGTGTGTGTAATACTGTGTATTGGCAATGCGGGCAGGTGACAACGGGCCGCCGTTCCGTAACCATTGCCACCGCTACCCGTCTCCGACCAATTTGGCGAAAACTTCTTCTCTCCACTACCGCCGCCACGTACTCCTGCCGCCCCGTACAAAGGTTTCGCCGCCGCCCTTACATTGATGCAAACCCTTACGCGTCTCGTAAGACGGCCGCCGTCGGATCCATCGGCTCCTCAACCTTCTCGCCGTCCCGCTAACCACCAGCCAGCCCGCGACCGGAAGAAGAGAATCTCGACCGAAAAATATTCCCGCTCGTACGAAACGCGTACGATCGCATCAATACACACCGTCTACGGGCACAAAGTTTATCGCTATCACAAGAGATGTCACCGCGCGCGTGTTATCACGATTGCAAACGGCCGTAGTGCCAATACCGATTTCCCCTCCCCCTCCCCCCGCTACTTCCAACGGTTTCCATCACCACCGGTCCCGAAACAAGTTAACCGCTGCCGCCACCAGACTGAGTCCTCTTGATAATATCATAGACTCGGATGTGTACTTAAACATGGGGAAAAACAACCGTGATTAGTAACGACCGTGTTGGCCGACAAAGTCGAGCTTTGCGCGGAAGGACACGATTTCAATGAAACCGTTTAATCTACCAGGATCAGTCGTATTCGAATAGAGATTGGATTATCGAAAAATCATTTTAATTCGACGGAAGAGGCAAAACTCGTCGATTTGTTTGCTTTTAATTAATAAATCAATCATTATAACCCAATAAAATATCAAAACATAATTGGCTGAAAAAAGATGATTCTTTTTCTTCTATCGAAATTAGCAGGAAATACGGTATATCGTCCTTATCAACAATAAAAATAATTCTAATAAACTACAAGCCAAATAAATCAATTCCAATGCATTATGGAAACATATTCAACAAGTAGTTCGATTAATCATATCAAATGCCTCAAATCAGTATACGAAATAGAAAAATGTTATCTTTACACAAATTTTCTCATTTTCGTGACGAATTTCTGAACAATGACGTTGATAAAACACTTGAGTTTTTTTAAGTGTAATTTTATCTATAAATATCCAAATATGTTGTTTTAAGTTCTTCGAATGGAAAGTGATGACCTAATGTAACTAATAATTATATTTTATTCAAAAGTTATAGTTGAGTTTAAATGTTTATAAATTAAATTATGTTTGTAAATAGGATAGCACTCAAGATTAATTAATGTGTAATACATACAAATACGGTTGGAAATACTTCTGAGTGTTAAGTTAAATTTAAATTTTTCGCTAAAAATTGTATAGGTGTTCGCGATGAATGATTTACATGAAATGTAAACATATTTTTTAATTTTTTCTTAAGTACAAATATTTACGTTTTTACGAATACATACTAAGATTGGAGTAAAAATTCCTGATATTTGTACTTTACTAAGAGAATATATTGATGCCTAAATGAAAAATTCTTAAATTATTTTTAAGGAATACATAAAAAATTCTTTTGTTTTTCATAAAGTTCAAAATTGTAATTCGAAAAACCAGTCAAAATACTAAATAATTATTCACTGAATAACATATATATTAATCTTTATTTGAGTTTTGTAATATAAGCATTTATTAATATACTACAGAGTTTTTGCATTCATTCAGTGATTATGCCACTTCAGTTTCTATTAAGAATGTCAAAGTTCGGTTGATTTTATTTAATTATACTAATAAGAATAATAAGATATAAAATAAACTAATTCAGTTTATTATTTATTGAATATAGGGATATCAATTCACATAATATTTTCTCCCAAATGGTGCCTCTATAATGACTTTATCATGATGACTTAATATTAGAATTTCAATGAAAAAAAAAATGCATACTTACAGCTTTTATATTTTATATTTCGCAGATAAATAATACATATTTCCAAACTTCACTATGAAATAACTCAACGCCTTAAAACACAATCAATTTTTGTTGGTTCAAATACAATAGGTATAAAAGTTATTTCTAAACACTAACAATAACTACTGCTGTTTACTGTAATGTAATTATGTCGTACTTATAAATTTCCTAGAGTATATTTTAAGCCATGTCAAATTATTTTTCAAAAATCAATAACTGTAAATAAATTATTTATATTATTATTTAGTAAGTTATTAAATAAAATGTACTATAAGTTTTAATGACAGAACATTTTAATTCATTTTGTTCAATTTTTTGAATAAATAACGATAGAACCACTGTGATATCTTGAAGAAAACTAAGACTTAAACTTTAATAGAGCCCTCAAGAACTTTAAAAACGAACATTAAATCTAAAAAAGTAAAAACAGTAAAATTATGTTCTATTTAATATTGGTGTTTTTTTTTTACTCCACCACTTATCCAATTTATCAGTAATTATTATACGTACCTAGTAATTAATCACTCCATGGCATATCATATTTTTGCTTGGTAACGTTTAACTTTAATAAGTTAATAAGCACAAGAAAAAATTTAAGAAAATACACATAAAACATTTTCATTATGAACTCTGATAAAAAATATATTTTACTTGGCGATTATTAATTTGTAAACAGATTTTTAATAATCTATTATATTATATTAAAACTGTATAAGTTTGAATGTCTCATTAACAATATTTTTAAATACAATTTAAATGTACAGACTATTTATTGTTCATAATTTATTATTGGAATATAACTATATGACTATACCAACTGATTAATAAAATTGCAATACAAAATAAAACACTAATATAGTAGAAAAGTATTCTTTTGAAATCTTTGAAACCATCACTTATTGGATTACTCAACTTATCAATTTATAGTATCAAGTGCTATATTTCTGGTTTTCCTATTACTTTCTAATTTTTTTGCTTGAAAAATAAAATGCACCATACATTGCTCAGGCTATGCGCCTTGTTAGTCAGAAGAAGGATGACAATACTCCCAATATTAAAATTAGCATTTCTTCATTTTTTCATATAATGTTTTGAACAATTTAACAAATAAAATTACTAGAAAATTCGCATATTTTTTGTTGATAATAATCTACCACATCAAACTTAGCCCATATAGACATACTAATTCATATGTTTATATTTATATCATATCACAATTCAGGTAGACTGTCGACATAATAAGAAATATATTTACATATTTGAAACTGTAGTTGTACTGTAGACTGATGTTTTGTATTAAAACTTAAATATTACGATTTGCTGTTTTATGCCTTATGAACACTGTAATTTAAAAGCTTAATGTGTAATTATAGATAATAACCATTTTTTTAGTTTTGATATTGACAATGGTCTAATATTCATAAACAACTGTATTAGAATACCTTATAATTGTTTAAGTAAAATAAATATTTAATAATTTCACAAAATCTTAAATAATTAAATTTTACACGTTACACCGGATACATAATAAAGATGTATTAACTATTAACATTTAAAATGTTAAAAAACATTCTATAAAAGAATTGACTCAAAAGCGTACCCTTTTCAGGCAAACCTGTATTTCAGGGAGTGCCTATAATATTGCTGGGCCCTATCTTAACAAAACGTATAAGTATATTTAATAAATTATAATTTATAAATAATTAAATAAATAAAAATTTAATTTTTTATTTAATATTATGGTATATTGTTCCAAATGAATATGTTTTTTTTGAATCTTGTATTTTTTTCTCTGATAACTTCAATTATTTATGATTTGTTCTTTAGTAATCAATTGTAGCTGTTATATTATCAAAACAAAATTTTACACGAAAATTTAAAATATTTTTTAGATTCTGAACGGAGTGAAGAATGTATTGATTTTACAATGATGTGTGTTTTTTTTTTTTTTTTTTTTTTTTTTTTTTTTTTTTTTTTTTGTGTCTGTCGACACGATTTGGGGCAGTAAAAATGCTTCGATTGCCTTATGTAGCAACTTTTCTGAAAGGAAAGTGAATCTATTTGGTACTTTGGGGGGTCAAAAGTAAAAAATTTCCAATATTTTTTAAATGCGACGGGAAAAACCATAAAAAAATTTGGGAAAAACGGGAGTTTTTACGCAAAACCAGTTTTCGACATAATCAAATTTTTTATTTTGCTATAACTCAAAAACTAATCAATGTAAATACATTTTCACCAAATGTTTAGATTTGCGTTTTCTATACACCATTAAATTTTCAAAGTATTTTGACACATTTTGAGCTATATATAGACAATTTAAATTTTCAATTTTTTTAAGTATTTTTTTTAAAATAACGATAAAATTTTTTTGGCTGCCCAGAAAATCTTGAAAATTTAATACAAGGTTTCTTATAAGTTGTTTCTTAACTGATAAAAAAAAATCTAAAATCGTAGGTCATAATTTTTTTTTATAAGTGCTCAAAGTTCCAATTTATACGAAATATGTAAAAATCACGATAATTTGCAAGTTATTTTGTAGATAAAAATTCATAAAATTTTTTCTGTTCATACTTAAGGTTCAAAATTTTAACACTAGATTATCTATAAGCTACTCTTCAAAAATCTTTAAAAAAATTTCTACCGGAATTAGAGGAAAAAATTTTGTGACTGTTTGAAATTTAAATATTTACGAAATTGCATAAAATAACGATTTATTCTCAAACGATTTTAAATATTTTTTATAATTCAAAAAGTATAAGTCGCAGATTTTTGAAATTTCTACCAGCTGTTAAGATTGGTACTTCCTTTATGTAATATTTTTTTCAAAATATTATATTGATTTTTAAGCCACTTATAGGCATTTAAAATATTCGATATTTTTACATTTTTTTTTTATAATCGGTGATAAAAAAAATTTGGCTCGTACAAAATACTTGAAAATTTAATAGAAGATTCCACAGAAGTAGTTCTTAAAGTCATTCAAAAATTATTAAAATCCATGGGCACAATTTTTTTTTATCAGCGTTTGAACAGCGAATATTGACATAAAATTACATGTAAAATATAATATAATGTATAATATTCTAGACTGACAAAAATATCGGTTTTTTTTAAAATGCTTTAACTCAAAAACAAAAAACCACAACAACTTGAAATTTTCACCAAATCTTTATATTGACGTTTTCTATACATGGTTAAGTTTTCAAAGTATTTTGACATATTTTAACTTATTTATAGACAATTTAAATTTTCGATTTTTCTAAATTTTTCGTTTTTAAACATCTATAAAATTTAATTGGCAGACCGAAAACTCTTGAAAATTTAATACAAGGTTTATAATAAGTTAAACTTATTGTAACTAAAAAATATCGGTGATCGGTTTACTCAAATTTTTTTATATACCCTTAAAGCTCAAATTTGTATAAAATGTGTAAAAATCACGATAATTTGCAAGTTATTTTGTAGATAAAAATTCATAGAATTTTTTCTGTTCATACTTAAGGTTCAAAATTTTAACACTAGTTTATCTATAAGCTACTCTACAAAAATATTTAAAAAAATTACTTCCGGACTTAGAGGAAAAAATGTTATGACTGTTTGAAATTTAAATATTTACGAAATTGCATAAAATAACGATTTATTTTCGAATGATTTTTAATATTTGTTATAATTCAAAAATTATAAGTCGCAGATTTTTTAAATTTCTACCAGCTGTTAAGATTGGTATTTCTTTTATGTAATATTTTTTTCAAAATATTATATTGATTTTTAAGCCACTTATAGGCATTTGAAATATTCGATTTTTTTACATTTTATTTTTATAATCGGTGATAAAAAAAATTTGGCTCGTAAAAAATACTTGAAAATTTAATAAAAGATTCCACAGAAGTAGTTCTTATTGTCATTCAAAAATTATTAAAATCCATAGGCACAATTTTTTTTTTATAAGCGTTTGAACAGCGAATATTGACATAAAATTACATGTAAAATATAATATAATGTATAATATTCTAGACTGACAAATGATATCGGTTTTTTTAAAATGCCCTAACTCAACGAAAACCGCAACAACGTGAAAGTATCATTAAATCTTTATATTGATGTTTTCTATACATGGTTAAAATTTCAAAGTATTTTGACATATTTTGACTTATTTATAGACAATTTAAATTTTCGGTTTTTCTAAATTTTTCGTTTAAAAATAAAATATACTTATATAATATTTATAAATAACATTGTATTATATTCTAGACTCACATATCATCTCCGTTCAGAATCGTTTTTCGTATACAATGATACCTATCATTGAATTCAAATTTAACAAATCCATTATAATGACCTATCCTATGAAGAGTCGCACTCCACCCCCAAGTGTACAGCAGAGCGAGGCCCATCCGGTTCTTTTTTATTTTTTCTATTACGGAACATAATTTAGGTATTTTTTTACCGAATATTTTAGATTAAATTATAATAAATTTGAGGAACATCAGTTAAAATACTGGCTCTTTACTCTTAGACTTAAATTGTAGTGCCCTATATACAACATTTTAGGGGTGCTTGGGCACACCCGGAACTCCTCTAAGGATAAACTCTAGTCAACGTTTAATTAATTAAATATTGTACTTAAATTACATTTTAAATACTCAAATTATTTTGTTAGTCACAATGTATAGATTTGTAAAACGAATAAACCAATGAAAATTTTAATTTTAGAACATGAACTTTAAGCACAACTACATTTTTTCCATCATATTATGTGAGTTAAATCATAAATCTACATTAAACACTTTATTACCTATGTCAATCTATCTGTGCAATAAATAATATGTGGTTTATGTAGTCTCTGAAGAAGAAGTACTAAATCCAGTTATACTCCGTGTAACAAACCGTTACATCTTGTACAGTATCACAGTTTAGAAGTGTAGTATAGTATTATCTTCTCTTATATATGTATTCATAGTTTCTTGTTCCTAAATAATTTAATGAAGAAATGTATTTTGGGAAAGAAAAAATACTATGTCAAAAACAAATTTACTGATACTTCGAACAAATTAATAAATTCTATTTAAAATTAATCTAAGTAACATTTGTCTATTCGAAATCTAATTTTTATTTGTAACAGTAAAAATAAATTACAGACGGTGGCGTATTTTAAAATGCTTTGTGTGTATATATGGAAGGATTTTAATTTTTCTAAAACATAATTGAATTTATAATATTATAAAAATACATATAAGGTATGAATTAATAAATATATTATTCTACTATCAATATAAATACAAATTAGGAGTTATTTATATAAAAAAAGCTAAATATATTTTTTATTTAGTTTTCCCCCAGTTCATCATTTGTTATTAAATAGTTTTTATTCATTGATAACACCGCTAAACTGAAACTTTTTTTCTTCTTCTAGGTAGGTTAAGACAGTGCTTCTCAACCTTTTTTGTTATAGGGCCCCCTAAATGTAATATAAAACTGTCAATGCTCCCTTCCATGGATGTAAAAGCAAAAAATAAATAAAAAAAGGTCATCAGTATTATTTTTTTCAACTATATACTAATATACTATACTTACATGCACTAATTTCACAATTTCACACAAATAAATTATTAAAATGTATAGATGTATAAGACTTAAAAACATATATTATAAACAAAAAAATAATTGGTAAAAAAGGCTAGGTTAATAATAATAATAAATAATAAAAATAAAAAATGTGAATTAATTTTATTAATGTGACGGTTGGGCTTGCATATTTTCGCATAACATATTTATGTCAGGTGTGATATTCGAAACTTTCCCGATGTAATAACAATTTTATATTATTTAATAATAGTAATCTAACATTAGACTTTATCGACAATGATTAATCATACGGTCGGTTATAATGGTTATATAATAACTGAAAAACCAAAAATATTTTAAATAAAAAAAATATTTCAAGGCCCCCTGATCATATAGCCACGGCCCACTAGGGGGCCGCGGCCCCCAGGTTGAGAAGCACTGGGTTAAGATATGGATAAGATACCCTTCCCACTCCCTTCCTGCTCTAAAATACCACACTGGTTACAAACATTTTATTATGGAAATATTTTGAAAGATGATTTGTACTACTAATCAATGTATCTTATAAGCAGCACTACACGAGTAACAACTAGATACACTATTATAATAAAGTTAATTGAGACCAGTACTTTAAAAAATGCAGACCATAAATAAAGCCCTTTCACCATTTTAAAGTTAAAAGCCTGAAATTTCATAAATAAATCTTTTGTTTTAAACACCAAATTTTGTAATACTGTAATAGAAACTATAGTTAATATTTTTCGAAATTTAATATTCAGTAAAAATAAATAAATTACACTTATCTTCAAGATTACATTTATTTAAAATAACGCAAATTTTAAATTATCTGACTTTATGAACTATGTATTAATTATCTTCACCAATAATAGTCATGTATTTGATTGTATTATAAAGATGAATACTTTTAGCAAAATTTTAATTCATTAATATCATCTACGATTTCAATATTTGATGGTGATCTGATTGTTGTAAAAAAAATGTATAAATAACAACATTTTGATTGATTTGTAAAAATTAAAAAATACATAACTTATTACTTCAAACTATTTGAAAAATTTTACAATAAAAAACTGTACGTAGAATTTAATGCAAATGTATTCAAATATATCGACTTCACACTACATATCATCACGAAAGGTCAAATGTCAATAGTCTTTTCAAAACGTACCTACTAAATAACATGTATAAGCAATTATTTTATTTTTTGTTTGCTTTTATATAATATATTATAATAATTAATATGTTACGCGATATCAGACATGTATATTATATAAACTATAAATACATTTTTATTCGAAAAAAATGATTAGTAAATCATATTTTGGATAATATATATACATTTTTGAACTAAAATTTAATTAAAATTTGGAAAACCCATGTGTTTTATCACTTTTTCACTTCAAGAATCAAGTAATTCAATCTTGAATACTCAGCGGTGTATAAATATTAAAAATCCGTAGCACATACAAGTGGAGTTTCAGCTTTATCATATTCGACCAATCAAATGCATCACGGAAGTCTAATCGGATAATGCTCAGAACTAGAGATTTATCTATTCGGTGTCTGTATTATATTAGCAAGAGACTTAAGATATTTTACACAGACCAAAAATCATATGAACAGTTCTTATAAATATTATTGACTTTTTTCTTAGTTGTTCAGATATTTATATGCTAAGATGTTATATAATATATGAAATTAAAAATATGACGATTTTTCAAAAATAAAGGTAAAACCGCAAATATACTAAAAAAAATCAAAAGGTCCTAGGTATACTTAAGTATAAAAAAGTCATAAACATACCCCGTATTCCACCTACATAAAGACGCTGCATTTTTATTAGTACTGGGCGTCAAATTTCCTAAATCCGAAACTAAATACCGTCGACTCTCTAATTTCTGGTACGAATGGACTGATTAAAATCTAGCAACACTCAGAGACGCATTTAAAGGGTGCAAAGGGGGGAAATGCCCCGGGCACCAAGATTTTAGAGGGCATCAAAATCACGTCAAAATTTGTTTTTGTTTTCATGCCTAGTGATTAGTTATATTGTAAAAATAATACTTATATTGTTGAGTTTATTCTGAGATTTGATACATTTAAGCGAATGGGAAAATATAAAATTAAGCGACTATAAAATAATTAATTTAATAAACTCCATTGATTCTGCGTAGAATATAATACCCTAGTCTAGTTTTTGAACTGTTGACACTATTTACAATTTAAACTTTTAATGTGTCAGATTGTGTCAGATTGTGACTGCGACTGAATTATTAAATTTAAGTTATATTTTAATTTAGTGTTATTATTTTTTGTTTTTTTTTTTTTTTTTTATTGTGGGGTGGGGAGGGTAATAAAATATTTGCCCCTGGGCGTCTTTTATCTAAATGCAGCACTGGCGACACCCCCATTTATCATATGGTCGGTATTCTTTCTTTATTTAAAACAAAAATCAACTTGGGTAATTCTTATAATATTTGGGACGATAAAGATGATGTTGACGTAGTTGATTGATTTAAGTTAATCATCAATTTTATTAAGAATTATAAAAAGTTTTGATAACATCTTCAGTCATCAATATGTTTTTAATCTTTAATATCAATAGAATGAAATTCTATATATCGTTGATTTGATACTGATTCTAATTATTTTAGAAACTGTTATTATTTTAAGCAAATAAAACACAAGATATAATATATATATATCATAAAATACTATACAACTACTGAAAAGATAAATTAGTGGAATTAAAATAATATAATTAATACATTTTACATCTTTGGTAATATCAATATAGTTATAACCGACTGGACAAGTAACAGGATTAATTTAAAGTTTACATACTTTTTGCAGCAAATTAATGTGGAATTCGTATTGAAATTCCTACTTGATAGTCATGAACTGATATAAACTTTATAATTTAAAAACAACAGCAGAGAACAATTAAACTTTGCGTCCTTAATGCAAATAATTATAAAATAATAATAGTTATATTTTATTATTTCCATAAAACGTATATTACCAAGTATACAGAAAGTAACGATAAAATAACGGTATAAGTGGGAGAAATGAATAATTTTTATTCACTGTGTGTACCAATAGTTTTAATGATGATGAATTTTCAAATATTTATTTGTACGTAAATCGGTAAAGGTTGATAGGTTAATTTTAAATAATGTTTATTATAGTACCTACATAATAATATTACGAGATAACCCATTTTTATTACCAATAATATATAGTCAAGTTAGATTAAAAGGTGTTTAAATCTGCTCGTGTTGAAAATAACTTAAAACACTTTGAACGAGTTGGAAAACGTATGCTATGAATATATACATCGAAAAAGACAAAAGCAAGTCTCAAGTAGGTCGTAACATATCAATGTACATATACTCCTACATGGACTACACGTAAGTTTGTTTACTGATACGCATAATTAACAGTTGAACCCACGCATCATAGAAAAAAAAAGTTTCAGACCAACCTTTAAACCGCTGAAATATTTTTTGACTTTCTGTTACGTTTAACAATATTTGGGCCGTTGTTCGAGGACGGATATAGGTACCACACGCGAAACTCCAAGATAACATTAAGACATTTTTAAAAATCAAATACTTCCGCGGTACATTAACTTGTTTGTAACAACCGTATTCTAAATGTATACGCAAACGAACCAAAAGGGCGCAGACACTGCACGTTTATAAATTACATACCTCGGCACCGGACGACTAAACGACGGAGATCGTGGAATGACTGATTCCGCTGAAATCTGATATGAAGACCATCTCTTAGCATTCTTTCATCTCCTTGGCGAACCACGATAGGATATTATTATCGTTCCGATTCTACAACGCCGTTGTGCGATGTACATCTATATTCTGTAATATACGGCCGTGCCGAACATGTTTATAACAATCATTATTACACGCATAACGCGTACAACTGTTTTACTACACATTGTATCAAAGTGTATAATATGTGTGTAAAGTGTACACACACACACCGTATGTATAGATTTGTTTTCGCATTCCAAGTAGACGCCGCCGTCGGTTAGAACGTTTTTCTTTTCGAGAACCGTATATAATAAACACGGGAAACAAAAACAATCGCCAATTAAAGGTCAGTCGTATTCCAATTTTTTTTTTCTATTCGGATTGCGTTATGTCCGGTGTATGCATCGTCAATGTCATTTACGCTTTACACTGCAGTACTACGCCTACTCCACCTATGCACTCGATACGCTTTGTTTTTCGTCTATCATATTCGTTTATAAACTTCATTCGAAATGTTATTTTTCGATATTAGAACGAAAGTCTTACCGACAACGAAAAAATAATAATAACTATCATATCGTATACAACCGTCGACTTAAACTTGGCAAAACGAGACATGTATTTATTTAATCCAACTACTTATTAGGAAACACGACAAAAAAAAATAAAAATAATTCAAAATAATTTCCGGGCTTTGTACAAACCTACTTTATACGTCACATTTCTGACAACAAACCTTGGAAATAATGCAATACGTTTACCTACGTTTGAATTAAATTGTTATGTACGATGAGAAAAATTATAAAGCATTTTCGTACCGAATTAAAATCATGTACGTCGGTTTAATCTTTATTGTCAATTGAATTTGTCCGAAGTTCTTGGAATTCAATATTATTTACGGTTTATTTTAATAGTTTCACAATAATTACAATGCGTCAACACTAGAGAAAATGTCGTGTTATTATGGTATTACATTATTTTTTTACCATACCTACGCGTGTTATACGTACCTGCTTGCGAGCCCTCTCTATATATCGGATATGATGGACGCAATTATGTGGCCGAGAATATATTTTGTTCATAGGAATCTATTTATAGTGTTGTTAAATTACTCCGTAAAATATGTACGCATGTTATCTTGATAAACATGAAATGATACGCTTATCTTAGTTCTAACAAATCAATACGAAAAGTCTAAAAGTAAAACGAAACTAGTAAGTTATTTACCGCACGGGGGAAAATGTTGTGGGATGTGAATAATATGTGCGGTAAGCGGATTACGGATGGCAGTTAATTTCAACAGTAAACAGTGCAAAAACGGTTTCGAAAATTTGTATTGACTGGTTGACATATTTTCGCATAAGCTATATTATCAAATTAATAATTTTCATAGCTGATGATGATCTAATCACGGTAATTTACCGAGAATTTTTATTATATTGAATTATTAACGAGTGTATGTACTGTTGTAGCAGTTACCAACAAATGAACACGTTTTACGGTCATATTATTGTAAAAGCAAATAAAAGAACAAAATCGGATGGTTAACGTTCAAAGTCCGAATTATTGTAATAATTTATTTTTATTCTCAATGTGTACAACCAATTTATTATACAACCAATTTATTAAGCGTTGTCAGCAATATTTTTAGTACATTGGTTATACATTGAAAAATTAAATAACTATTTTGGGTTATTATAAAGATTGCGTATATATCTGATACTTTATTGTGTTATAAATATAAGGAAAATTCTTGTAATAAATGTAATAAACGTCAGCATGTATATCAATAATCAATACAAATAGAACATTTTAATCGAACAAAGCATGGTTTTATAGTTAGAAACAAATGAACTTGTACGTGTATTGGCATGACAATGTCAATTTTATTACATGAAATATGAAAAATAATTTGAAAATGTGTTATTTGGAATTATGTTCAAAAATCGATGTAACATGGTATAACATGTGAATAAGAATTATCGGTAATCGCGATTTCGAACCCCGGAAAACGGATGATTTAATACATCTGTGGGCAATTAATTGTGTACAATGTGCAGAAAAACTTGTTGGGAGTGATATTATCTAGCATGTTATGATACGATAAGAGGTGTAAAAATATACTAATCCACTACTATTACTATTCAGAATTAGTACTTTTTAGTACTAGAATTTTAATTTGGGAGGATGGTCAAAATCTAAACTGGTATTATAAGCTTTAGTATAATACTTTATAATTTAATATCAGCAATTTTTAACTCTAAACTCATTAATATTTTACTTTTTAAAACCTATTAAATAGTTAAACTATACCAATGATTTTAAAATTATTGCTTTTGAATATTTTTTAATTTAATTTATGAAATATATATATATATATACAACATTCATATTATAACTTTAATATTTTTTATGATTTATAAATAAGCAGCAAAGTGTATATGTTAATTATTTGTTAATATTTATCAATATGCCTATGCATTAAAATACATCTTTTCATGCTGAAACTAAAACAAATTTAATTTATATAAGAACTTAATTATTAATCTTTAGAAAATAAACTAAAAATTATTCATTGATTATTATTTGATATTAAAGGAAGAATATTTAAATGTCTATTAAATTCTGAAAGATTTTTTTTCTTTTGTGTCTAAATTTTTAAAAGTTTTGGCGGTTGGAGTGTAGCAGTTTTAAGGAGTAATATTTAGGTATTTTATAACACATGAACATTTTGGCTATGTCTATGTGTGAGTAGTAAATGAACATTAGTGTGTGTAATCCGTTATCGCGTTTAACGTGCCACCGTACATCGACTAAAATTCAAATTCCCGGAACTACGATAATAATCAAAATAAACATTCTATCTTTACATTATATTAATTTGCACCCAAAATTTTAAAGCATGTAATTATAAAGTAAAATGTAAAATGGCATGGAAATTTTTTCCTGTTATCAACTAACATTAGTAACTAAATGCATGAAGGGCACATGTCCATAATTTTCATAAAATCACAATTTTACAGATTTTTGTTTAGATTCAACAAATACATCCGTTTTATGCAAACGGGACACATGTTATGTGAATTATTTAAATTATTTTCTTCAATTTTTTCCAGAGATATTAAGTTTTTTGTCTCTCCTGAAAAATTATAAAATGTGGACATGTGCCCTTCTTGCATTTAGTGATTCAGTTATCTTATCTTAATATTATTTATTATAGGTATTACGAATATTATACCATGTGTGATGTGTGATGTATGATTTAACGATTTAATTTCATGACTAAGTATCATATTTTCATACACCCACCTCTAATGTTAAGTCTTGCAATCGCAAGACATGAGTATATGATAGGGCGCCACTGAGTATAATACAAACAAATATATAAATAATTTATATCTACTGAATATTTTATTTTAATGTCATAAATTTATTTTTTACTGCAAATAAATCTACAATTTTATCATTATAAATAATATAGATATTTTTTTTTTCTAAATGAAGGTATTTGTAAGTCTCTCCGTCCGCTCGTGGTTCAAAGCCATGTTTTAATTCGTCATATAGCACAAAAAAATCACGATTTTATTGACTTTATACCTGACGATGAATTTTTAATTTGAAACCAGTTGTACTTTACAAATAAAATACTCCAGCCTAAGCATTTATTTATATATTAATTATTTTATGGTTCATTATGTATTTAAATTATTTATCATTAACTGTTGAGAATTTATTAAAAAAAAAAAAAGTTAATTTTTGATAAAATGATTTAGGTATAAGAATAAATTATAGTTTGACATTATTGGAAAAATAATGAAAAATAACTTGATTTTAACAGGAACTTGGACCTTCTAGGGAGGGGCTCTATCAGGGGCGGATTTACCAATTTTCCGCCCCTTTGCCAAATTCTATTTTATTTCCGCGCCTATCTAAAAAAAACTTACTACCTCTTTAATAAAATATTCTCAAATAAATAAATTTTTCAATATCTACCTAATATGCAATTTTTGCTTATTATAGTATTACGAGACATTTCTTAAACTATAAGATATGCTATAATACAATACTATCGTCGTTGTCATAGCGAGTTCCTGGGAAAATATAAATATTATTTTGCTAAAAATAAACAAGTACAAAATCCACAATTTCAAGATTTTGAAATGATAAATACAATTTTAAAAATTATGTAACTAATTTTACAAAATCAAAATAAATTTTCAACATAATTTTGCCGCCCCTCCAAAATTTGTCGCCCTATGCGGCCGCATAGTTCGCAGTGCCTTAAATCCGCCCCTGGGCTCTATAAACTAATCAAAAGTCTTTAATAGTTAGCCACCTCTACAATAATAAACAATATGCTTCACTAACAAGGGGGAGGGGCAATAGGGGCAATTGTCCCCCCCAGTTCACAAGGAAAGGTATCAAATATTTCATTTGTAATTAGTTGCGGCTACAATTTTGGTTCATAAAAGTTATCGAGAGAGGGTTATTATTATATTACCATGAACTTAATTATTTTTCCATTGAAAATTGTCCATTTTTATTTTGTTGAGATAGTAATCTCGGCATTCGCTGCAAATTTTATCCACAACCAGTTATTTAACGTAGAACTTGTACATTTTCACCGTAAAAAAAACATATTACTACTGCGGTTAAGTATTATAATAATTTTAATAATCGGAGCTTTTAATTGTAATTATTAAATTTTTTAGAATTGTAACTAATAATAAGACTAAAAAGAACTTAAGTTAATAATGTAACAATTTCTATTATATTTAAGCTATTCTTATTAATTATATATAATTGCTCTCCCCCCCCCCCCCGTTCATGATTTCTGTATCCGCCCTAGGTCACTAATGTTTGATCAAATTTAATTTTAATTTTGCCTTCTTTAACGCGCTCTTTTGATTTCGACAACCTGTGCCGTCACATCTGTTGATCGTACTTAAAACCGGTTTTGTTTTCAGTTTTAAGAAGTCTCTTATTTTGGCGTAGCTGTTGAAACAGAAAGAATTGTAAATATTTGTAAAAATAATTTTTTTATAAACTATAATAAACTAGCTGATCCCGTGCACTTCGTTGCTCGTTAAATATACCAACTCTATACGACTCTAACTTTGTTCAACTCGTTATTTAATATTCGGTGGATGATGTTCTAGATTTATCTTAAGTTTTCTCTCCGGAATAAAAATTCTGATTCACAGCAGTATATTATCAGGTATAGGCAATCTACCTGCGGTAGATCGCGGACCTAGTGCTGTTTGTACGTACCTTAGTGTATGATTTAAATCTAATAAAGTATCAAAGTTATACCAAGTTTGACATAATACGGTGGATTAATATAATCAATTAATACATAATCCTAACCTAACCTTAACGTACTAAAATCCGTAGTATAGAATTGTATTGTTGACCATTTGCATTAGTATTACGAACTATTTCTGTTGCTCCGAACGATGTCATTTGAAAACATGAATTGAATGTTCTAATTGACTTCAGGAACACGTTAGAATCTGGATCTGTACCGATAAGTAAACCGTTCAATGGTTCAGGTGGTGTTTCAATTTCAGGTAGTTGCATCTTTCCTGACGCACAACACATCCAGACTGGCTCATTTTTGAATTTGAGAGCATAGCAGTGCGGGCATTCCTTGTCCATAGCACAAATTACTACTTTTGAATGAGCTTATATTCAATATCGAGCTCATACTGGAATACTAGACGCAGGAATGGATCAGATATAAATGTTCGATGTACCTGTTGGCGTAGTTGGTCATTTGCTCTGCGTGAGTCAACTACGAATCATTCGCACTATCGGATTGACATTGTTCGTCTGTTATTTGCGCTCTTCTATTTCTCATGTTTGTAGCTGCATTTGTTCTACGACAAAAATTGGCATTCTGGCGTCTTCTTGGCATTTTTAATGACACAAACAAATAGAAAATATTCAAAAAACTTATTTATGTTTTTTTTTTGGATACCTTGCAACGTCGGGTAATTCATTATATTAACCACTAATAAATAAATATTATTCTCAAATCTTATAACCCCCATAGCAACCATTTATAAACAAAAACAAAAATTTCCATCGTAAATCACAAAATTCCTGTTTGACCACCTCCCGGGGGTGGAGTTAGGTCCATATATAAACCCCATAAACCCGCTCTACGACATTCTCTATCATTTAAAAAAAAAATCAAGATAATCGGCCCAGCCGTTCTCAACTGATGCAATTTCGAGTTTTTTGTCTCCATTTATATATATATTAGTAATATTAATTTGTAAAATAAATATTTACCTATACATATTTTAGTATTTTACATTAATATAAATTTTTAATAAATATTTAATAAGATCAATGGAAGAAAGGAGCATGGCCCTGAATTCCCCGAATACACCATGATATGATTAATGATTGTGTAAAAAAATTAAATATTTAGATAAGATAGAATATCTATGGTATATTATGTATTTACGCTATGCCAACTCGAAGTATAAAATTTGCTTTACAAATAAAATTAATTTTATATTTATGTTGTGTGAAAAGTGAAATCAAATTAAATATTATGAATGTGAGAATTTCCGTACTTCCAAATAAGTTTTATTCTTCAATATTTATATCATTATTTATCTGATTGGTATACTAATATTATAAAATAAATAACATTATTCACAAAACGTTTTTGATTGTTTTGGTTTCATATATAGGGAATTATTTTATAAATATTATAAGCAATACAATTTCGAACGTGGAAAATGTTTAAGGTAGGGGCTAGCTCATTGTTCAGAAACCTTGTCCCCTCCCCGTCGCCGAACATAGATATTGTGTACGCAATGAGAATCAGTCGTATGATGTAAATTATAAGTACCGTACACATGAGCCGTTATCATTGCGTTTTGATGGGAAGAGGGTGGTAGGGGGTAAGGTAAAAGAGGCCTCCCGAAAAAAATCTCGTTTGTCGATCCGCAACTCACGACGTGCTCATCCAATTATCTAACTATTTTAAATTCCCTGTGAGCCGAACATAGTGGTCGACCCATTAGCATTATGCTCTGCATTCTAAAATAATGTGTGTATAGAATAGTTATAGGCTGCATCTCTTACACCATTAATAATATAGACTAGTAAAAGGCAAAAGTAGTAAAGCAAATTTTTTGGCAACAGCGACACTAATGAAAATTATGTCGAACGACAAACACATCGCACTTAGTTTCAACTAATCGTTTTCTCAACATTTATAAAGTTGTTAATATTAAATAAGTTTGTTGCGATAATAATCGTTCCATCTTTGGCGAGCTTAATTTTCAATACCGTCACATGTACCAAATGTTATAAATTAAATATCAAATTACTAGAGACACTATTGTTTGTATCATACTATGCACCAAGTCGCTTATCTCCAAAATGTCGTTTGATTCATTTTGCCTTTTACAGGTCGGTATAAGAACGGTACACGATATTTTGTTTTAGTTGTTCTAAAAAGTAGTAAAATTGTCACTTAGTCCCTTTCTATTTACAAAAATTACGACTTATCATCCTCCGGTTCACTTCTAGTAAGTTATCCCACATTTGTTACGTAATACTACAAGTATTTTCATTATGTAAACAGTAGTGTAGTAGTTAAATTACAAGATACAAACGCTGCCAACCAGATCGCGGATGATTTCACGGTTGGGATCGAGTTTGGATGAGTACAGGGTGTGTGTTCGGACGGGTTACAGATAGGACGAGGAGAGAAGCTTAGAGGGACACTATGAGACAAAAAGAGAGGAGAGGTAAAGTCATATATATATAAGTATATAAACGTGTGGAAAACAGCGCAAAACAAACGTTTGTCATTGCGCGTGGACGTTATATGCATAGAATATGTACACGGTCGGGTGTTAACGTATAGTAAACTGTCGACCTTTTTTATTACTTCTGGCCGTGGTCGATCGAGTCGAATGAACGAGCGAGCGCCTACGCAAGTTCCGAACTTCGGGAAACGAATAACCTCTCCGCTACTTAGTCCGGTCGACACCACCGAGCGCCTCCGCGACTGACGTTGGTGTTTCTACGGCGTACTTCTGGAATCTCCTTGGAAAACAATGACGTTCGGACCTCTGCGGTGGCGGCACGTGAACAGCGCTATGCGCGTAGTGCGTGTATATGAATACGACGTGTGCACCGGACGCGCGGCGGCGTGGAGGCGATGGGGTCGCGCATTGCTATTATTTTATCCGTTCGCTCCGCAATGTGCTTACGTGATACAGGTTAGGTTAGAGGCAAGACATTTTTCCATGTACCATTGATTATGGAATATATATATTGTATAATCAATGGTCGTACCCAGTGACGGATTTACGGGGGAGGGGGGGTCTAGGGGATCTGAACCCCCCCCTCAGACACTGATATATACATTGTAAAATGCATGCACAGGTTCTTACCCAGTAGTAAGGTATACCGTATAACATAATATATTTATATATTTCAAATATAAGTAGGTTGATTATATCTACTAAAATGATAATAATAATATAGTATAATATTTTACCATCGTAATTTTATAGTTTTGATAAAATCGTCTGTCGTAACGTTAACTCTCGATATTCTGTTATATTATAATACTGCGATAGTAAGTTTTTCTTAAAACCTATTCGTCCACTTACAATATTGTATATATATAAACACTATATAAATTATAAGATAATATATTTGATTTTACAAAAATAAAAATAATACATTTGAAATACATATTATTTTTTAGGACCCCCCCCCCCAGAACATTTTTGGAAATCCGTCACTGGTCGTACCCATTATAAAATCGTAATGAGGCGTCATCAAATGATTATTTCAGAGACGCCTTTGAGCCTCTAACCAGGAGGCGGGAGGTATACCCCCAAAGAAAAATGTATACCTCGTCTAAGAAATGCATTTATTTATCAATTATTTACTCCTATGGCATACCGCATACCACATATCTCCCTCCCCCAGAACATTTTCGATACCTCATCCCAGGATAGAAGGTCTGAAACAAACAATGAGCGTCGTACCGCGACCGCGTTCGTCCACCATTGGTGTCCGTGTACAGAATTATTATTTTGTACGCCGAGAATTTTTACGTTTTTTCTACGTAAGTGCCCGGGTTGCATTTTGTGCGGTGTTTGCGCACACACACCGCCATCGTTGACGAATCGAAGTTGAAGAGGGTTTTCGAGATACGGTCGTATTGCGTTTGTTGACTACTATGTTGTTAGACGTTATGGCCGTGGTTATACATTACACACACGTGTTGTACAAGTGACGAAAAAAAAACGAAACGTTGTAGAACACTGTGCGACTTCTTAGTTGGGTGACATTATACAATAAAGGATATAATATTATTTCGATATTGTTATTATATTTTATGTCAAAGCTTAATATATTTCGTCTGCAGGGTACGGCACTCGAATAACTACGATCTCGTCTACACGTGACTTATATCGTATGCGCAAGATAAATGGAAATCAATCAATAAATTTATCCTATCCGTGTTTATTTCAGACTGTCTATCCCGCAAGGGAGTATCTTAAAATTTCTGGGGTGGGGTTATGTGATATGCGGTATGCCATGAGAGTAAATTACTAATAAACAAATTTATTTTTTCGACAGGGTATACATTTTTCTTTGGGGGTAATCACTGTTACCTACCCTCTCCGAATGAACAAAATTGATAATTTCCTGCAGTTGAGAATTTAGAAATGGCGTTGTACCACAGTGAATACTCGGCTATAAATACTCGAATAATAGAAGTTAGCAGTTAACAGATTGAGCAAAATAAAACAAAGTAATTATTCATAAACTATATTATAGATTGAAATTACATAACAATTAAAACTTTATAATTATTACATAATTATAATTAATGGATAAAAATATTTGCTAAAATATTTGGTGTACGAATTGAATTTTGTTATTTTTTATTATACTTTAATTTATATTTTTACAGCCGTAAATGAGACCATATACCGATCAATCCAAATAGTCATAGCTGGGCATTATTTGCGTTACAAAATGTCTCCAAGCTCTTTTAAAAATATTTAACTTGTGCGATGTCATATTTCATTGTATATCGATTTTAGAGATATAAGAAATAAATATTTTATTAAAAAAGGAAAGTTATATTGTAATAAATAATACAATTTTAAATTTTCAAACAGTTATAAAGAGTTGTTTTACTCGTATTACACCGTTTTGTATTTAGCGAACCAAGAAAAGTAATTAATATATTCTTTCTCTTCCTCGAAGTTAAACGGCAGAAGTTTCAAGAAAAATACTGATTACACTGATTCAGAATATATAAATTAAATTTTATATTCTTTTATAATTTTAATTCATTTTTTCAAGATTATAAAATTCTTTGTAATTTTAGGCTTTGAGCTCACGAGAAGTACATTGTTTTTACTTGAACGTTAATTTTATTTTTTGGTCTATGTACACGAATTTAACCAAAACTATTGTTCTGATCAATAATGGAAGTAAAATATTGAAATTGGTGTCCAGTTGGTATTTATGTGTGGTACATTTTAGAGTTTTTCAATAGTTTTCCGAATAATTGAGAACGAAGAATAAATTGTGAAAAACACGGAAATTCAAGAATTTTCATAACATTTTACTTGTAACCAAAAAAATCAATAGATAAATAGACAAACAAACAAATTAGTTAATTATTATGTTCGATATACAATATACAAACAAGTATTATTTGGTTTGGGTATAAAATTAATGTTTTTATAAAAATTATTTAGACAAGAAATTGTATAGGAAATTACTAAAATTCTAGTACTCCAATGAAATCTATAACAAATTTAAATATAAACTAATTTTTAATTATTAATATTTTATAAATATTTATTTTAAGTATTATATCTTAATCTATCATTTCATCTGTGTTCTAATCTCAATATGTATACATCATCAGTAGGACTGGGATTAAATGCTCTAAAAAATTGATCTAAAAATAATGCAAAAATGCTTTATAAGCAGTGTTGGGATTTATTTAGATAAATATTTAGTTATCTTTTATCTTATCTAGATAAATATTGATAAGTCATCTAAATAATTATCTTTGATGACAATTTAATTTATCATTTTTATCTAGTTAAATTTATCTGTAAAATTGCATATATTTCATTAGTTTAGTACCTACTCGAAATGTTTTTGTATAATTCAAACAAAAATTAATCTAATTGCCAAATGTTATCTGTAGAATTTAATTGTTTGATTTATTCGGCTTAAAGCTATTTTTAATTTTTTTTTTCTTGAAAATAGAAATTTGACAAGTGTAAATTTTGGTACCATATAATATTATAATTGTCAACAATAATAATATATAATATGTCTGGATACTTTCCTATTAATAAATAAAACAACGGTGCACTATCGAATGCTTATCGTTATCCTATTTGAACACATGGAGAATTTGTATTGTTACGGGTAACAAAGTTGGACATATACTATATATATATATTAAATAACATATACAATCATGTATAAGTATAACTAAAAACAATACTTAAATATATAAATAGTATTCATATATGCTCCTCTTTTTTTTTTTTTATAAAAAATCATAATTTCTTTGATAATGTACAAATACTTAATATAACAAGATGTAGCACAAATTGCACAACCTATGCAGTTTTTTTATTATTTATAATAATAACAATTATAATATTTATAATAGTTTATAATTTTGTTTAAATTTTTAATATTATTTTATTTTATAGTTTTTACAATACAAATGTAATTGTATAAATTATGATAAAATCATTAACTAAGTTTTTTTTATAAAATTAATGATGGGTTCAAATAATAAAATAAATTTTTTTTTTTTTTACCTAGATAAAAATTCATTTATATTTTATCTTTATCTAGATAATTTTTTATTTATCTTTTCCCAACACTGTTTATAAGTCATAAAAGAACCGGATGGGCCTCGCTCTGCTGTACAGTTAGGGGTGGAGTGCACCTCGCTTATAGGATAGGTCATTATTATAATGGATTTGTTAAATTTGAATGCAATGATAGATATCATTGTATACGAATAACGATTCTGAACGGAGTTCATATGTTAGTCTAGAATATAATACAATGTTATTTATAAATATTATATAAGTATATTTTATTTTTAAACGAAAAATTTAGAAAAACCGAAAATTTAAATTGTCTATAAATAAGTCAAAATATGTCAAAATACTTTGAAATTTTAACCATGTATAGAAAACGTCAATATAAAGATTTAATGATAATTTCAAGTTGTTGCGGTTTTTCGTTTTTGAGTTAGGGCATTTTAAAAAAACCGATATCATTTGTCAGTCTAGAACATTCTACATTATATTATATTTTACATGTAATTTTATGTCAATATTCGATGTTCAAACGCTTATAAAAAAAAATTGTGCCTATGGATTTTAATAATTTTTGAATAACTTTAAGAACTACTTCTGTGGAGTCTTCTATTAAATTTTCAAGTATTTTGTACGAGCCAATTACCGATTATAAAAATAAAATGTAAAAAAATCGAATATTTTAAATGCCTATAAGTGGCTTAAAAATCAATATAATATTTTGAAAAAAATATGACATAAAGGAAATACCAATCTTAACAGCTAGTAGAAATTTCAAAAATCTGCGACTTATACTTTTTGAATTATAAAAAATATTTAAAATCGTTTGAGAATAAATCGCTATTTTATGCAATTTCGTAAATATTTAAATTTCAAACAGTCATAAAATTTTTTCCTCAAATTCCGGTAAAAATTTTTTTAAAGATTTTTGAAGAGTAGCTTATAGATAACCTAGTGTTAAAATTTTGAACCTTAAGTATGAACAGAAAAATTTTTATGAATTTTTATCTACAAAATAACTTGCAAATTATCGTGATTTTTACATATTTCGTATAAATTGGAACTTTGAGCACTTATAAAAAAAAATTGTGACTTACGATTTTAGATTTTTTTTTATCAGTTTAGGAACAACTTATAAGAAACCTTGTATTAAATTTTCAAGATTTTCTGGGCAGCCAAAAAAATTTTATCGTTATTTAAAAAAAAAATACTTAAAAATATTGAAAATTTCAATTGTCTATAAATAGCTTCATAAAAGTCAAAATACTTTAAAAATTTAATGGTGTATAGAGAACGCTAATCTTAACATTTGGTGAAAATTTCAAGTATTTACATCGATTAGTTTTTGAGTTATAGCAAAATAAAAAATTTGATTATGTCAAAAACTGGTTTTGCGTAAAAACTCCCGTTTTTCCCAAATTTTTTTATGGTTTTTCCCGTCGCATTTAAAAAATATTGGAAATTTTTAACTTTTGACCCCCCAAAGTACCAAATAGATTCACTTTACTTTCAGAAAAGTTGCTACATAAGGCAATCGAAGCATTTTTACTGCCCCAAAACGTGTCGACAGACACAAAAAAAAAAAAAAAAAAAAAACACATATCATTGTAAAATCAATACATTCTTCACTCCGTTCAGAATCTAAAAAAATACACATCATTGTAAAATCAATACATTCTTCACTCCGTTCAGAATCTAAAATAAAACACACATCATTGTAAAATCAATACATTCTTCACTCCATTCAGAATCTAAAAAATGTATTGTCAAAATGAGTTAAAAATTGTATTTATTATAATTTAAAAACGATATTATAAAAACCATGTTACCAAACATATTTAATTGTATTTATAATAATAATAATAAAATAGGTATCTATTTGTTTATTATTTACATTTTATTTAATGATATTTAAATTTATTTATTTCATAATTTGCTGTTATAGTCGTCATTGGACTTTTGTAAATAGATAAAATTTTTCCACTGTTTTAATTTTGTTCTATTTTTGATAAATAGGTGCATAGGCCGATATGCTCGTATTTGTTAGTTTATCAATTTAATAGATTATATACTAAACGTACAAGTTTTCAGCGAACACTTGCCGAAACGCGTGATGATCGAATACCCTAATTTTAATAATTTATTAATGAATCTAAAAAAAATACTTTAAAAACTAGAAAATGCCCTAAAACCCTAAAAAATAAGTCTTAAAAATACATTTGGAGTAAAATTTATCAAAAAAAGGAAAAAAATTCAAAATAAAAACTATATTAAATTAATCAGTATTACTTGAAACACATTTTATTCTCATGGACCTGCGTGTTAAGATGAAAAAAGAAGAATTTACATTAAAACACCAGCCCTATTTATCAGACTATAAATCACTAATAAGATCACTTGAACAATTTTTATTTCTGTTTTGTATAATAGGTATATCCAAAATCTTCGAGTACTCAGACCATACTATAACTATAGACCATGACTTATAAGATAGACACCATAGACTATGACTTATAAGATCATTGGACCTACATAGAACTCACTTCTCTAGCTTGAAATTAATGTTATTCGAAGTCTATGAATTCGAATCGATTTCAATGAGACCAAGATTTTAAATATCTAATTTATTTATATTTTATAGTCATAACATTTTTTCCAAATTGTCGGTATGATAAATTTTGTTTGACAAGTCCGAAAATATGGCACAAAGTTCCTCGAGGATATCTATTTCTGATTAATTAAAATTACAAAATTGATTTTTATACTATGTCAACTATATTTAGAAATATAAACTGATTTACTTAAATGCTTTTATGTAGAAACGTTTTTTCGAGAGCAACGGTACGTTATTTTCTAGTTTAAAAGAACATCACAGCAATACCATTTACCACCTCTTGAATGTTTCCCGGCTGGAATGTCCCATTCGACCTAAAAATATTGCCCTTTTTAATATGTAACACGATATAATTGTATCTGTACACAAACAATAGTTTTTAATTACGTGTTTTAACAGAATACATACATAACAGAAGCAGTGTATAATTCAAATAAATAAAATAGTTGCTATTTCTATTCATTGTAATTTTTGGTTATCAGCTTTCATCAGTTTTATAGTTTTACACATATGACAGTTATATGACATCACGAAAAAATATTATTGTACCACGAGGGCTGGGAGAACAATCGCATTTCCTCACCAAGTGAAGTACGATGGACCCGTGGCCAAGATCTCTAAGTACCCTCATTGTTAACCAAGAACAACCCGATGATCCACCCCGAATCGTAACAGAACAACTGAGCCTGTCTTGTCGAGCAGCTCCATTATCCAGACCGTATGCCGACTGCCGACTGCTGCATTCTACAGTTGTTAAAAATAATTGTTTTTCATGTTATCCGTTTGTTTTTATTAGTCTATTCTCGACTGACTTTCAGCTATTCACGTTCCTCAAAAAAAATTACCAGAATATTAATACCGTCGGTTTGCCAATGACGGTAGTTGGTGTTATTTTTAGCCTATTCACGTCCGACGTCGGATTTTAAACGTTTCAACGAGAACGTACAACGATGTAACGAAAACGCAAGATTATCTACGATTTTTCCGTGCATAATTCACGGTCCTCCAACAATATATAATAACCCGAATGATCCCTGGCAAACGAATCGTGTCCACAATTGCAAATCGCGTTTTCAGTTGTTGTCCGTACAATGTGCAGAGGGGACGTAATCGACCTTAGGAACGGGTGAGGTACATTTTGTTTCTGATCGATTGTAATGCCGCCGAGTCGTATTAAAACGTATCCGCCGCAATACCGTCGCAAACAAAAACCACGGCAATGACGTAACGCAATACTGCGGCCGAATCATGTACCGAAATTTGTGATTTTTGTACTACCCTAATAAATTTTAAATAAATGTTTATAGCACTGTGATGGGTTATCTGCATTTACAGGTGTATACTATACTTTCTGAAAATTGATTGAAATGAATTATCAAAAAAATTCTTTACTTGTATAAACAAATAACTTTCCGATGTTTCTTCACTCGAGTATCTCTCATGAAAACAATTTAATTTGAGCGCTTTAAAATTTCGTATAGTGCACAACCTTTTCTGTGTACACACAAATTGCGTCGTATTGCGATTGTCCCCCTCCACAAAGATCATATTGTAGTAACTACAAATATATACGCGGTACATACGACTTTATTACACATTATTTAAGCACCAATCATTTAGAAGACGGTTAATCGCCCCCTCCCCCCTCAATCGCCCAAATAAGCACCCATTTACGTGCCTGCGTATGTTACATACAATTTTAAGCCCTGAACTGAACATTATATACTTATATACCTAACTCATCAGAACGTAGTGTTTGAGGTTTCGATACGGTTTTATTTTTATTTTTTAATATTTCATTGCATAGGTGCGCGTTGTACTTGATAATAATCACGCTGTGGTAGACAGAATAATTTTAGAATTTCGGTGTGCCCGCGTGATACACCTATTAATACAATTATTACTGTCGTTCGATTATATTTAACCGTTTCTGCGGCCTGCGCGGTAGGTAGATGATTTTGTTAATATGCCATTATTTCTCACCAACGTAACACCGTAATACTGTTCTGTACACACCGTCGGAGGCGACTAACACGCAGCAGCCCGCGCGTACATTATATTTTGTTGCTCGAGAAAAAGCGCATTGCACGCGCCGAGTGGGTGGGATCGTGGAATTGGAAACGGGAACGAATAGTCTTGTACCCACCGTGTGTCCATAGTTATTAGACCTTTGACACGGAATTCTATTTAACGGTTGACCCCGAGCGCGCGAACGTGTTACGCAATTGAAATAACGGAAAAAAAGAAACGCGAGTATTGTACTTGCATGTGTAAAAAAAAAAAATAATACTAATAATAATAACAATAATCACTGAAGATAACGAATTGTATTACAATAAGAATGCGGTAGACCTACATTTGACAATTGTATCGTGCATGGCGGCTTACTTGACGGACTTGTTCGCGGAACCGACCGATTTGTTTCGCGTGAACGTGGCAAACGACGAAAGCAAACGGACGATGTTGCACCAAAGTACAATATTATTTCACGGTCGATGGACGCACGGGAGATCAAAGAACTCACCCAGATATCTTATTGTAATAACACCGGGTTTCTGAAACACAAGTCTGACGTTTGAAAGCTAAACATATTAGCGCCCCGTTGTTTACTTTTCGGTGACTGTCTCTCAGGTCTTTATAACATCAATTATACAACGTTAGATGGATAAGCCTGCGTAAACCGTTTCTAACGGTTCGCGAAAATTAGGAATGCCGGGTTACAAAATTTGTAAGACGAGAGAAAAAAATAACAATTAGCTTAGTAATAATTGTTGGGGTAGACAATATACATATAATATTGATGCGGCTAGGTCCAATAGGTTAGGTGCGTAAAAGCGCGTAAACATTTTTTTTATGGGAAGGATTTAAAATTTTTCAAAGACATAACAACCGGCATGTTACAAAAACAATATTACGAAAATGCAAGGTATTCTAATGACCATTTTCAAAACCTTTATTGGGCTGTACCATTGCATGAAATGGTCAAGATTAGCTGATCCGAACAATGGTAAACATTGGGTTTGAAAAACGAATAAAAGTGCAATAATAATGATAATAGTTGTAAGCCAACAGGAAATGTCTATCGTCTGTCCTCCACTTTTGAAAAACAAGATTTTAATCCGGACAATTAATTATTTCTATCGATTCATTCGCAAGTGATCGGGAAGTGGTTCTGTCTGCTGATCTTTGAGAGAGCACGGAAAACGTTCAAACGTATAGCTATTAATGAAGCTGTTTAAATAATGAGTAGAATGGCCGAACGTTGTGCCAAACGGATTAGTAATTTTCTTTAACATGCGATTTAATTAATTTGAAAAGACACTTATTAGGTACCTACTGTTTTTTAATTTACAATTTTGGCTAATCTTATGATAAATGACATAATGTAAGAATTAGTAAAAAATATGTGATCAACATAGGCAGAGATAGGGGGGGGGTGCTTAGCCCTCCCTAAAAATATCAAAATTATTGAATTTCGTAGTATAAAATATTAAAATAGGTACTTATTTTGCAACAATTGACATTCATGCCCCCCCCTAAAATTCAATCAAATCTCTGCCTATGGTAATCAAATGATTTAATCTACAAATAAGTCTTCATTGATTCCCGAAAAATAGTGGAAAATCTGAATTGGGGTTAATAGTACTAGAGTTAGTAGTAAGTTAGTGGGCAATTGTTTATTCTTATAAGTAGGTACCTACAATCAATTCATGTGAGTCTTCTTGACACCTGTAACTATAAAGCATTACATATGTTTGATTGCACAGTTGCTGCAGATCAGACAGAAGAAGGTTGTGGTAAATCTCTGATATGCTTGGAATATAACATTACAAATAAATCAATTTATTTAGAAAATAAAACTACAGAAAATTGGGAAAAGCAAGGAGCATCAAAAGTTGTCCAACCAAAAAAAAACGTTCAGTTAAATCATACCTCAACAAGCATCCATATTTTGAACATGTTATTTTCAATAAAAAAGGGCTTTTTAAATAATTTATACATCTTAAGATTGGGAATTTACTTTGTCACAAACCCATTTTTATATTGAGTACAGGAAATATTACATCGTTACAAAACCCAGATGGAAAAGGATACAAATCAATGAGAGAGATAAGGGGAAGGGTGTTGTGATGATTTACTGGTGCTATGACAATGCATCTTTAAATGTTCATACTGTTTCATGTTTGCATTTAGGAGAAATTTAATAATGAATATTTCATCAACTGTGATCATGTTGTAACAGCGGTTTTGGTGTAAGAAAGTAAGTAGGATTAATCGATAGCTTTATTTTCAGATCTCTAAATTTAACAAAGTATTAATATCTATAATTGTTATATTGATAAAATAACTTTTTTTCTAACAAGTGTAAAATTAATTACAAACATATACTACCAGAAATGTTGCTTTAAATTTAAGGAAACTGCAAACAGAAAAATAAATGTTGAAAAAATATGAGTTTTGATAATTCTGAAGTATTTTTAAAACATTACTTAGATGAATTTGACACATCACAGTTGATATAAAGCCAGATAATTCAAAGATATAATTTATATTAAATCACGCACACCAAAAATGTTGTAGGTATAGTATTTTGGATATAAATAGATAGTGGCTTTAAACATCAAACAGCATATTTTAGAATAATAATAATTTTAAATTAAAATTTTTATAAAATATATAAAATTGTCAATATAATAGGTCCAGTTAAATTAGGACAATTTATGTGACATAGTATTGTATATATGAGATTTTATTATAAAAATGAACCTAGAGTGATGTCATGTAGTGTTTGAGATAACATTTTAAGAATAATGGACATTTTAAATAAACAAAAATATTAATAAAAATTGTAATTAAATAAATGTGAATAAATGTTTTTTTTATGAATAATTTCCATATTATTTTTACTTTTTATATTCCATAGATTCATAATCAACACAAATAAATAGGTTATAAATAATTTACTTAATCTAAATAAAGATTTAATCATACAATAAACAAAAAAAAAAAAAATATAAAATGGTATAACTGAATAAATTCAGAAGAAATGGTAATGTAAAAGAGTATATAATTTAGTGTCAATTAAACATCTTGAACAACGGGCGCATTTTTTCCATCTTCCAAATCTTGAGCTGTGGTCAAATTACTCCACCAACTTGTTACTGCACCTCTAGCTTGAGAAATAGCACCTCCTATGTTAAATCAATTATTACATTTCTAAAATAATATGAGTCTATAATATTTTCAGAAACACATACCAACAACTTTTCCAGTTGATGCAACTGCTCTACTAGTATTTTGAACAGCTTGGTTTAACTTCCGACCACTTCTACTGCTCTCCATAGTACTACAAAATAAAATGAAAATTTTAATTTGTACATTAAAAATTAATTAAAAACATTTAAACATTTAAAAAAGTACTCTTTCAAATTAATTTGTAGGTTAACTTTAGAAAATTATAAAATACAGAATTTATCAAATTATATACAATAATTTTTTATGAAATTGGTAACTAAGGACTGGTTTAGTAAAATTCCTTTTCTAATAAACTAAATTTGTATTTATATAATATAAAGTGAAATCAGATGTTAATTACCATAAGTTTAATTACATTTTCAGTACTACTAACAACTTTTTTTTAGGATTTTTTAATTGTACTTATTTTTTAAAAAATCGTAATAATTTATATTATAATTTTATTGATAAATATTAAAACTAGTAAGTATGCAGTATATCAATGTTTGTACATTGAAGTATTTATTAAACACTGCATACTTAAATAGTTGGAAAATATTTTTCTTAGAATAACATTTAAGAGCTTTAATTATATTTAAAAAAAATTATTTCAAACTATTATTATAGTATTCTAATTTTTAATTGGACACATTAGTATAACAAATAATCATATAAGAACTGAAAATACTTTTTTATTCATATTTTCATATAATATAATTACTTACTGTGATATTCTCAGTTTCATATCAGCTACAGACAATTGACCAGCAAATGGATGACAAGGTTCAAGAGCCATAATTGCTTGGTGTTCTTGGTTTAACCAAATTTGATAGTTTTTAGTTTGTTGCCAAGCAGATATAAAAACTGGATTAAAGTGATTCAATTCAGGAGCGCCTTCTATTATAATTAATTGTATGAAATATAATATATTATAATAATTAATATTACATTATAAGTTACAGAGTTTATGGTTATATTATTGTTTAATTTCAAAATAATATTAATATATAACTAACCACTTAGTAATGAAGTTCTTAATAATGATAGTAAATATGCTTTAAATTGAGCTCTTATCCATTCATCTCCACCTTCCCACCCAACTCCATCTAGAAATACATCTTCTTTTTCTGGTTGAACAACATGTCTAACTAGATAATCTGCAAAACGAAGGTCTTCTGTAGATAAATGTAAATGTCGCTTAAGTTCAATATTTTCTATTTCAACTTTGCCTTCATCAATCTAAAATAAAATAGTTATATGATAAGGTACATATTACATAAATAAAGCATTTAAACATTTTACCTCAATGATGACATCAGCTAAATTCTTTTTTTGTTTGAACAATATATTCGATGCTCCAATTACATATCCTCTGACATTGGGGTCTGTTAAAATGTCCATATAGGACAGACAAGAATATGGCTGGCATAAATTACCCTAAAATATTAAAATTGATTATTAAATTATCTTTGCCACAAAAATATTAAATTATGTATATTTACATTATCAAAAATAGACATAGGAACTCCACATTCTTCAGAATTGATTTGGGCAATACTAATCATGTTGTATTGCATAGCAGCCTCGTCTAAGGAATCAATACTAGGATCTCTAGGAATGTTTGAAGCAAAGGTATTATTTTGAACTATGTCTTCATCAACAGTTTCAATTGATTTTTGACAAACTACACCAAGATCATTATTATCAATTTCTGAGATTACATTTGGAAGAACTTTGTTTTGTTCTGTAGTAGATGTTTGTGTAAGACTAAATTAACAATATGTATTATTAATATTTATACACATAAATACAATTACATTTGGTTACTTAATATTTGCAGACTTATTGAGCCCATTTTCAATGAGACCTGGGTGAAGAGATAATAAAGTCAATATTGTAGAACATAGTGGACGAACAGGAGAGTAGAAAAATAGAACTTTTCTTTCTAACAACATCAGTTTAAATAACAATAAGACTTTATGTCTAAATCTTGTTACAAGTTCAACTGCGGATAAACCTGTGAAAAATTTAATAAATGAGTACACAATCCAGTATTGACAACATTTTTAAACATATACAAACCAACAAAAAGATGGGGACTAGTGCTAATATTATCAATAGTAGATAAACAGGCATTGAGGTGATGATAAGTGTCATGTAAAAGTGATATTTTACTGAAATCCCCTTCTTCAAAATATGCATGTGTAATGAGGGACATTTTAACTTGAATATGTCCATATAATGGCAATGTACTAAGGACACATACTGACTTTTGGATTGTACTTCTTGTCATATCAGGAGTTCGGTTAATAATTTTCTTTAAAAAAATAGTATATAAAGTAACTCAATAATTAAAGTATTTTAATTACTTACTTCTAATGGTATTTGTCTATAACATGAAATTCCATAAATTGTTTCATTAGAATCTTGTAAGCTAGGCAAATGAAAGTATGCAGTATCTTCATCAAAATTGTGCGATCCATCAGGTAATGCTAAGTATGGCAAATGCTTCCAAGCAGATGGGCATTCAGCAGCATCACCAGTTGGGTCTTCAGTAAATGGTGGATATGCATATTCCACCTAAAAAAAAAAAAAATCAATAATTAAACAGCTTTTTATTTGAAAGTGACAAGCTTATAAGTATTATTTCTGAATTCAAATTTAATATTAGTTAACTTCTTTTGTTAAACCTAAATTTATAGTTGAAACTGAGTACAAATATTTTAATAAATTTAGAGTTCAAATTGAAAATAAAATTCCTTACAATATTTACATATCACTAAAATATTATTATAAATTATATAATATTTATTAAAAAACCACTGAAAACATTAACTTTCAATTGAAACATGTTTCAGAATTATAACTACATAATTTTTACAATTTATTTTTAAATGTAACTACATAAAGATATAAAATTCTGTTCTTAAGTAAGGTTAATTACTGCGAAAATATTGTATTTTTTTTAAATAATGAAGTCTTAAATGGGTTTCGGATTTAATATACATACATACCTGACATCCTTTTTTATGATGGAATCCCACGACCAAAACGTGTAGAATTGGATTTTTCGTCATGACGACACGTACAGAAAATTCTATTCGAAATTCGGGAGTATAAAAATATTTTCCATAGTGAAAGAATAAATGTTTTGCTTAAAATCGATACACTCGAGTGTTTACGACGAATCGGATGAATTAGTTACGCTAATGGGAAAATATCGATTTGATTTAAATAATAATGTTATTAGAAACATAAAAAAAAAAAAAAAAAAGAATAAAAAATATGGATTGTAACAAGCACGGATTCGTTGAGAAATTGCTAAATTGTACACGACTCGGCGGCTGCCGTGGTCGTAAGCGCACAACGTGTTGCGGATTTCTTTTCGTAGCACTGCGAACAAAACATTGAATGATAAACGTCGCTGAATAACGAAATGTTATTATTGATCTGATAAGAACGACGAGGCGCGAGCTATTGATAACAAAAAAATTAAATAAAAATTGTAAATAAATCATCAGTGTTTGCGCACGCGGACTGCTCGACGTGGTGGGACACGGTTGCTGCAGCTGGAGGTCGGACGCACTGCAGTAGGGCCAAACTAAACACAACACGATTCGCGGACTCTTCGCCGATGTACTGTGGTTGAAAATGGAATTTCAGATGGGCAAAATTATTTTGTTTACAATCTGTTTTCCTTATGTTATTTAATGTATATTTAAATAATTATTAAGCTAGAAATGTATTGAAAATCAACTTAAATGAAAGGAATTTAACTTTTAATTATTACAATTATAATAAATAATGTATTTTTTCTGGCTATAAAATACATGATTTTATTCGGAATTACTGTCTTCGGTACTGTTACTGTCTGAGTCAATATTTTCGTCAACGTCAATTATTAGTAGAGTTCTCATATCTTCATCTAGTGGTTTCACATTTCGAATTTTTTTTTAAGCTAGAAATGTAGGGATCCGAAGACACAATTAGCATATGGGCTAAATCTTAATTTTATGAGACTCTGTTTATTTTGCATGTATTATTTTTTAATTGCTCAAGTTGGAGAGGATAACGATTCATTTAATATACTACAAACCACTCGTTTTTCAAACTTTTATAATTTAATTTTAGTGGCAAATACAATTTCCGGAGAAGTATAAGATTTAGTAAGTTGTAGAACTTTAGGTCTTTTATTTCTATCAGAACAATTGGAAAACAATTTTTGAGGTCTGCCGACATTTGATGTTGATGGCAGTGAGGGTGGTGTTGGTATCAATGGTATTATTGGTGGCATACCAAATATTTTTTTTTGCCAATCAATGTTAGATTCACTAAATCTGTGCACATTCCATGAGCTTTTTATCCAAAATTTGCTTAAGACTGCTGTGAAATTGGAAATGTATTGTAAACTAAATTTTTGTATGTCTCTTCCAAATTATCATCCTCATATATATTTTTAATATATTGAAGTAAATGTTGGTTAGACTCCATAGTCTTTGGATCCAGGGGCAATTTTTTTCTTAAGCATGAGAAAAAATCATTGTACACGATTTGGATATCTTTATTATCAACTGAAATGTAACAATAATAACCGTTAAAACACCAAAATGCTTAGGGAAATCCATTATGTAAATTACGGACGCAACTCGACGCAAATTAAAATTATGTCATTGAAAAAGTAAGAAGTTGTGGTATAAGACCTATATTTTTTTAAATGATTATTTTTTATTCCTTTTTATATAATTTCTATCCAATTTAAAAAAATCACTAATGCAGGTTTTAAATAGTAATGCAAAAGATATACAGTATGTATTTAAAAGCAAAATATGACGTATGAATTTAAATTGTACTTATCACTTGAATTTAAGTCCATTCTTTAATAATAATTACTGGTTTGACTCTTGATAAATTGTAAAGATATCTTGAACACAGTCTGAAGATTTTTTCAATCAACCGTATATTATATTTTGTCTCTAATGTTTCTATACTTATTGTGTTTTTAAAGTGGTTATCGTTGTTTTAGCATCCCACAGGCTAATAAATGTTAATCTATACAGCGTAATAGATATAATATCAAGTGAAATATATCTTATTTTTATCCTACTATTTTTCCATTTGTTCCGCCTAAAATTGAATTTCCGACCACTGTGCGACGGCGGGTAATCATTCTCGGTGCATACCAGCATCAGGGTTGTGGTTCAAGTACCGCGCTCGAATGACAACCGTTTTTCAATCCTCTGACAACAATCGCCAAATATTCGGTTTTTTAATCATGAAATCTACTACTTCAAAACAATGTCGACGGCTGCAGTAGGGCGCAAAAAAGATTTTTAATGTAAGGACCACACATCAGGTTAGGTAATGAATATTGTCGTCGTACACAATACTATTATTTTCGATCAACCGAGGTTTTCTGAAAGTCTTCTATATTTTTTGTGACATTATCACTGGTGTGGTTATTTTTTTTAAGTATAATTAGTTCACGAATAATTGTATTTTGATTCGCCTGTACATGGACATTAATAATATATTAATTGAGGATCGCACTGCCTTGACACGTTCTAATTAATACAACTCAAATTCATTGGCGCAATTTGGGGGGTGCTTGGGGGTGCTTAGCACCCCCAAAATTTATTTGTTATTACTTTTCATATTATGTCATAGCCCATAGGCATTAGAATAAATTTATTTCTAAGACTTTTCACTTTCATAATAATAATAATATAAATATTATATAATAATACCTATCTTATATAATATTATGGGTAATTTATTGTTTATATTGATTAATATATTACTATGTATTAATAACACAAGAAGATTTTATACTTCATAGAACGATAGTCGATAACGATTACGCCGAAACGTCTATCGATATCGAATATTCGAGTATCCCGTTAGCTTATCAATTTCTTTCACGAATCTGGTAAATACAAAAATCGTCTAAAAATAGAACGCGCGTAATCAATTTATTGTCGATCCTAACTCCGAGGTGACCATTTCAATTGCATTTTTCTGTGAAAACACACACGTTCCACCATCAGTCCACACTCAAGTGTCTGAATCGTGAATCCTGTGCGTCGTACGTGGTACGTGTAAGGTGTAAGTTAGGCGTTTACTGTTTACCCTTGCTAAGAAAATTGAATAATATTATTATTACTCAAGTTGTTAATGTTGTTATTGCTTTAAAGTTTATAATGGAAAATACTAAAAAGATTTTTAATATTTTCAATTTTGAAAAAAAGTCAAAAAATGATAAACACCAAGAAGTAAGTTTTGATATTTATTAAATACAGAAAAAAACATTCTTTATAATCATCTTAATGATAATTTTAATTATTGTTATATTTTTAAATTTTTTTAGATGAATTCTGAGGTTGTTGATGACCCGGACATTGAAATTGTAGAAAAAGATGACGTTATAGTTAATCAAACTGACCAAATAACATTGGAATTATCAAACTCTGGTAAGAATTAATAATTTAAAAATGTGTCAAGAATAAGATATTTTTAACATTAATAGGTACCTAAAAGTATTAATGTTTTTACTTTTATATCCTTAGGAACAAAATCTAAACGTAAACGCCAAGAGCCACATCACTTACAGAGCTATAATCTTGAAACCTTAACTGGACAACAAAGTGAGTCGGAATGTAGAACAATTGACAATGAGCATTGGAAAATCATTTATTTTCAAATAATTGATTCTGTTATTGTCAATTTAAAGTACCGTTTTTCGGATGAAAGTTTAGTTTTAGCTAACTCATTAGACAAATTTATGAAAATGGATTTTGAAAAAGGTTCATATTTCATTAATCATTACAAGGTTAGTTAATGTAATATAGATTAATTCTGTAAATAAAATAATCACGTGAGGGTGATATAATTTCAGGATGTTGTAAATATTGATTTAATGTCATTAAAAGCTGAAATGTTGCTGACAAGAAATTGTATACAAAATAGAAATTTGGATTTTGATATACAAGGAATAAAGAAAGTGGTGACTAAAGATGTTTTTCCAAATTTATTTAAACTTATTCAAGTAGGATTGACAATTCCTATAAGCTCGGCTACTTGTGAAAGGTCTTTTTCGTCGATGCGTCGTATAAAGAATTGGCTTAGGACAAGTATGGGACAATCGAAATTTACCGATTTGTCAGTTATCAGTATTGAGAGAGATCTTAGCACTAAAATTGATAAAGATAAAATTATAAATAACTTTGGTTTGACTCAAAGACGTATATCTTTAATATAATAATTAAATAAAAATAAAAAATGTATTTACCTGTATTTATATAGGTACCTTGAATCTGTGTTTTATTTTCTTTAATATTATTTTCTTATAAATTATAGATTAATAAGTTAATGCGATGAATGTATAAATGGTGTTGTGGTAAGGCCGTAGGGGGGTGTGGGGGGCAAAGCCCCCCACGAGTCACTTTGGTCAACTTAAATCTAGCACCCCCATAAATTTAACCCAAATTGCGCCTATGCTCAAATTCATGGTATTCAGTTTTGGAGCTACCTATGATATAGGTATGGTTCAAACTGTACTATGGAGTGGAAAATGGATGTTTGTTTTAAGATTTATTCAATTTTATTCATCTGATCTACGAGAAACTGTATCCGTCGAGAAAAAACTAAAATTAACGGTATAATTTACAATAACTTTTAACAATATAAACAATTATTGTTTTAAATCGGCTAGAATTTAAGAACGTGAACGTAAGCACACGGTACTAGGACCGTTGAAAAAATCAAAGGAAACTTAACAAGTAGTACGACAATAAATAAAATGCTTTTTTAAGTAAGACCTTTTCAAATTTACATTGTATAAATGATTATGTGACAGAGTTGACCGAAAAAAATTATAATTATTTCAAAGTAAGTTTGTATTTAAATTCGTTTTTATAATAATTAGACATTTTATTTCACTGTCATAATGAACATCATGAATTGTCATTTGGTGACAAAAAGAAAATGTTTCACTAGATTTTCTGTTTCTATTATATTATAATTATTATTAATTTGTTTTAATAGAAATGCGAGGTTTTAGTTTTTAGAAACAATTAGCTAAAATTATATTAATGAACTAAATAAATGCTTTGTAATTGAAACTGTTATTCCTGAACAGTATTGAAGCATATGTCTGTACACAGGTGGTCCCGGATGTTTCCGGGCTTTTCCCGAAATTTTGTAAATAGGCCCTATAATTAAAGCTTAAGAGTAAGAAAACTATATTTTATTGATGTTGTTCAAATTGAGAATAATTTTTTTTAAAGTATTTGTTTAAAAAATAAATGTTTCGTAATTGAAAAATAAAGCTAAATTTTCTAAATAATTCTAAATATTTGCGCAAAAACTTATTACGGTAATATAACTGTAACAGTTATAAATCATAAATAATTGTAGTTATTTGACAAAACTATATGACATTCATGAAAAACATATTCATTGAGACTAATATAATAAAAAACTTAAATTATGTTTATTTAATTATTTTTACATTATAGTTTATTAAAATTGAATAAACTATAATGTAAAAACAATATATATATATATTTAATATACCTACACGTTTTTTTTAAGATGAAGTCCAAAAGTATTGTAGGTCTGTGCACGCCTATGGATTAGAGTTAATATATAAATTATCAATTGCAATTCCCTTTAGAATTGTCTGATAAACGTCCACGCTATTTTGTATTATTTATTAAATATATTAATATAAAATAAAAATAATTTACATCGTTGATCAGTGCTAATACCAACATATAACTGAGCCTATGTATTAATCTGTATTCTAATAGCTATATTGTTATAGGACACAACGTCTAGGTATTAATACGTGATTTATACGGCTTGATAATGATTATGGCTTTTAGTGTATTATAGTTGTGTTTATTATAGTAAGTACTTTTATACAGTAATGTATAATCAGTAGATGTACCGGGTCAATAAGAAATAAACATTTTTTTATACTGCTCTGATATAAACTATTTTTTTTGTTTTAGATTTGGTATATTGATATATGTTTATAAGTATATCATTATAAAATGACCACTAGAATTAAAAGCTTAAATTACTCTAGCTTAAATTTGAACCTAAAGTTTTATCTGATTCAGTGTATTCTATAAATTTATTTTTTGCACTCAAAATAGGTGCACTGTGTAATGTATTTTAATTTCTATATTGTCAATAATTATAATCATCTTATTCTCAAAGCGTTTTATATCTTTAACCTTAAGTACAAAGTTACGGGTATAAGTTATAATCACGTCCCTGAACTTGGCCCACCTACTTACAAATTAGTGTACAAAATCTATACCAATAGTTAGCAAATTGTTAGCAAATTATACCAAATTGATTTTCAGAATTAGCAAATAATCCACTTTTTTTTACAATCAATTTATGTTTGGGTGGGCCAAGTTCAGGCAGCCCACCCACTTTGCGTTATCAGCTTGAAATTCATGCCAAAGGTTAGCAAATGGTTAGCAAATGATAGCAAATTGATTTTCAAAACTGAATTGAGTATTGCAATTTGTAAAGTATTTTTCGAGATACCACTTAATAGTAAAAGCTATAAGAAATGAGTTTTAACAATTAATAATTGTTGTTGATTTATCATTTATTTTTGCATTTCTCATAGTCTGTCATATGTTGTTTGCTATGCACTTTTAGATTCTGAACGGAGTGATGGAATCTATTTGTTTTACAATGATGTGTGTTTTTTTTAGATTCTAAACGGAGTGAAGAATGTATTGATTTTACAATGACGTGTGTTTTTTTTTTTTTTTTTGTGTCTGTCGACACGATTTGGGGCTTCGATTTCCTTATGTAACAACTTTTCTGAAAGGATAGTGAAACTAGTTGGTAATATGGGGGGTCAAAAGTAAAAATTTCAATATTTTTTAAATGCGACGGGAAAAACGGTAGATTTTACGCAAAACCAGTTTTCGACAAAATTAAATTTTTTATTTTGCTATAACTCAAAAACTAATTGATGTAAATACTTGTCATTTTCACCAAATGTTTAGATTTGCGTTTTCTATACACCGTTAAATTTTCAAAGTATTTTGACACATTTTGAGCTATATATAGACAATTTAAATTTTCAATTTTTTTAAGTATTTTTTTTAAAATAACGATAAAATTTTTTTGGCCGACCAGAAAATCTTGAAAATTTAATACAAGGTTTCTTATAAGTTGTTCCTTAACTGATAAAAAAAAATCTAAAATCGTAAGTCACAATTTTTTTTTATACGTGCTCAAAGTTCCAATTTATACGAAATATGTAAAAATGGCGATAATTTGTAAGTTATTTTGTAGATAAAAATTCATAAAATTTTTTCTGTTCATACTTTAGGTTCAAAATTTTAACACTAGGTTATCTATGAGCTAATCTTCAAAAATCTTTAAAAAAAATTTTACCAGATTTAGAGGAAAAAATTTTATGACTGTTTAAAATTTAAATATTTACGAAATTGCATAAAATATCGATTTATTCTCAAATGATTTTAAATATTTGTTATAATTCAAAAAGTATAAGTCGCAGATTTTTGAAATTTCTACCAGCTGTTAAGATTGGCATTTCCTTTATGTCATATTTTTTTTCACAATATTATATTGATTTTTAAGCCACTTATAGGCATTTAAAATATTCAATTTTTTTAAATTTTTTTTTATAATCGGTGATAAAAAAAATTTGGCTCCTACAAAATACTTGAAAATTTAATAGAAGATTCCACAGAAGTAGTTCTTAATGTCATTCGAAAATTATTAAAATCCATAGGCATAATTTTTTTTTATAAGCGTTTGAACAGCGAATATTAACATAAAATTACATGTAAAATTTAATATTATGTATAATATTCTAGACTGACAAACTATGTCGCTATATGCAACTGCCAACCCATCCTAATTAAAAAATATATTTATTGTTTCAAAATAAAGTATACTTTTTACAATATTTATAAATAACAATGTATTATATCCTAGACAAACATATTAACTTCGTTCAGAATCGTTATTCGTATACAATGATATCTATCATTGCATTCAAATTTAACATGCATTACATCCATTGTAATAATGACCTATCCTATAAACGAGGTGCCCTCCACCCCCAACTGTACAGCAGAGCGAGGCCCATCCGGTTCTTTTTTTGTATAATTTTTACAGTTGTTTTAACTGATGGGTAAATAATTTAATAATATTAAATTAATATTTTTGACATTATTGAGGTAGAGATTTTTGACCTTTGAACTTCTCAACCCCCTCATAATATTAATATATATTAAATTATAACTATCGTTAAAATAAGTTCTACATTTTAGTATTATATTTTTCAAGTTAGCTGAAAATGATGAGAAAATATGAATGTTTTCAGAAATATATTTAATATTTGTTTTAAGTTATTATTTGCTTATCATCTCAGGAAACTTTAATAACTTTTACATCGATGTAAATATTATAAAAAATAATGTTGTTATTATTAATTAACCAAGTACATATAAAAAAAAAATAACTGCATGGGCCTCGCTCTGCTGTACACTTGGGGGTGAAGTGCGACTCTTCATAGGATAGTCATTATAATGGATTTGTTAAATTTTAATTCAATGATAGGTATCATTGTATACGAAAAACGATTCTAAACGGAGATGATTTGTTTGACTAGAATATAATACATGTAATACATGTACAATAATATATGTTATTTATAAATATTGTAATAAGTATATTTTATTTTGAAACGAAAAATTTAGAAAAATCGAAAATTTAAATTGTCTATAAATAAGTCAAAATACATCAAAATACTTTGAAAACATAACCATGTATAGAAAACGTCAATATAAAGATTTGGTGAAAATTTCAAGTTGTTGTGGTTTTTCGTTTTTGAGTTAGAGCATTTTAAAAAAAAACGATATCTTTGTCAGTCTAGAATATTATACATTATATTATATTTTACATGTAATTTTATGTCAATATTCGCTGTTCAAACGCTTATAAAAAAAAAATTGTGCCTATGGATTTTAATAGTTTTTGAATGACAATAAGAACTACTTCTGTGGAATCTTCTATTAAATTTTCAAGTATTTTGTACGAGGCAAATTTTTTTTATCATCGACTAAAAATAAAATGTAAAAAAATCGAATATTTTAAATGCCTATAAGTGGCTTAAAAATCAATATTATATTTTGAAAAAAATATGACATAAAGGAAATACCAATCTTAACAGCTGGTAGAAATTTCAAAAATCTGCGACTTATACTTTTTGAATTATAACAAATAGCAATAATCGTTTGAGGCTAAACCGTTATTTAACGTGGTTTTGTAAAAATTTAAATTTCAAACACTCATAAAATTTTTTTGTCTGAATCCGGTAGAGTTTTTTTTACAGATATTTGAAGAAAAACTAATGAAAAACCTTGTACTAATATTTAAAATCGTTTGAGAATAAATCGATATTTTATGCAATTTCGTAAATATTTAAATTTCAAACAGTCATAACATTTTTTCCTCTAAGTCTGGTAGAAATTTTTTTAAAGAATTTTGAAGAATATCTTTTAGATAGCCTAGTGTGAAAGTTTTGAACCTTAAGTATGAACAGAAAAAATTTTATGAATTTTTATCTACAAAATAACTTGCAAATTTTCGCAATTTTTACATATTTCGTGTAAATTGGAAATTTGAGCACTTATAAAAAAAATTTGTGACATACGATTTTAGATTTTTTTTTATTAGTTAAGGAACATCTTATAAGAAACCTTGTATTAAAGTTTCAAGATTTTCTGGCCGGCCAAAAAAATTTTATCGTTACCTATTTTAAAAAAAAATACTTAAAAAAATTGAAAATTTCAATTGTCTATAAATAGCTCAAAATGTGTCAAAATACTTTGAAAATTTAACGGTGTATAGAAAACACAAATCTAAACATTTGGTGAAAATTTCAAGTATTTACATCAATTAGTTTTTGAGTTATAGCAAAATAAAAAATTTGATTTTGTCGAAAACTGGCTTTGTGTAAAAACTACTGTTTTTCCCGTTTTTTTTTAGGGTTTTTCCCGTCACATTTAAAAAATATTGAAATCCCCTAAAGTACCAACTAGATTCACTTTCCTTTCAGAAATGTTGCTACATAAGGAAATCGAAGCATTTTTACTGTCAAAAAAGAAGTCGTCAGACACAAAAAAAAAAAAAATAAAAAAAAAAACACATTATTGTAAAACCAATAGATTCCATCACTCCGTTCAGAATCTAAAAAATTAAAATTAGCATTTAGCAAATAAAAATGGTTGGTCACCGTTGATTTTCGTATCATACTTTGGGAGGATGCAGGATATGACCCTAAAATTATCCTTAAATCCGTGAATATTCATAAAGCTTTAAGAATCATTTTAAATTTTATTTCGTGTTATACTTTAAAAATGTGTTTAATGTTCAATTCAGATTGTTGACATTCGTATTAACATATTTTATGGAGACTAGTTAATTCAGTTTGGTTTTAATATAAAATAATTTACTAATTTTGTCAATTAGTATAAAAAACAGTGGAGGTGCTTGTCTTAATGATGTTTCACCCCTTTTAGAGCTCTTGTGTATAGAACAAGTGCGGTGGTTTCGGCTGATGTAAATAACGTTAGAATATGGGTATTTTTTTTGTATCAACTATATGCATGGTATATTTCTAAATATTCTGTATCTGAACGGTTCGTGAAAAAAGTCAGTTTGATGTTAACATTTACGTTTGTACAGTTAGGTGGTGGTTGACTGGTATACGATTCTCTTATTCCTCGGCTGGTACCGAATTCCGTCCCGGGCCCCCTATGGTTCCATAACTGAAGACCGAATTCCGTCCCGGAGGCGGAGCAACCATATCTGAATTCCGTCCTAGTACCTGTAACTATGATATAGGTATTTTAATACATTTAAGAGTAGAAGTATAATAGTAGTACTCGTGTGGCGGGTGCGTGTCCGAGATTATGACTAACAATCTCGGACCGCCTGGATGGCAGAATTTTTATTGGGGCACCCGTAGGTTTCTGCCTTGTCCCGGGGAAGGGGGATGGCAATCTTTCTCCAAAGGCAGTTGTTTTCTGTCCAAGTAGAGAGACTGCCCGTGGCCGGGTTCGAACCAGCGACGGTACGCATCGTAACCATTAGGTAGGTATACACAATGTACACATATATACAGATTACACTATTACAGATAGACGATAAATAGAGTTCGTTTCAATTTGCGATCACGGCTTTAATTGTAGCGTAGCCTGTGGGAACTTTTCGATCATTAAATCGTTTACGTTTTTATTGCGAATAATTGCGATAATACAAAATAACGATACGTGTGGTGTCAGGTGAAGCCTCTTGAAGTTCTATAAAAATTGAACTTATATTAATACCGTCTAAAACTAGTCGGGACTTAATTCGGACATAGTTGCTCCGCCTCCGGGACGGAATTCGGCAATTGCCTATTCTTCGATACCCTAAATATGTATTAAATATATAACTTTATTATAAACAGAATCCCAAATTTCCCGTGTGTTCGTGCGATGTAACAGTATCTGCAGGTGTGTGGTTGTGACCGTTGTGTTAAGTGTTTGTGGGTGTTTGTGTATTAGTGGGTGTACACTTAAAACTCACTGTAATGTTTTTCGGACATGAACAATCAAAATGTATGATACGGAAACGTGTTGCTAAATATATTTATTATTTTTATAGACCTGCTGCATGTTGCGTCCTGTCCTCTCGGTGAAAATTTGGCTATTTATATGTTACTTTTTAGATGTTACTAAAGTCAAGTGTAAGACCGGACATACATGTGTGAGTATGTATGTATATATACATATACATACATACTCACACATGTATGTGTGTGTGCGAATGTAACTGTACATCCATATAGGTATAACTGTATAAATGAAATAAAATAGCTACTCGACGGCATACTGTGTCTCAAGAGATTTGGTTGCAAGGGAGTGCACTCGTTATACACATACCATATTTACCTATCAACTTTTTTGCTGTATGCGGCCGTATATACTATACATTTATACAGCTCCCAAGAAGACGATTTTTCTCAAATTTCCGTGACGTGCTCTTATTTATTATTTTGGTCTGAACGTTGAATATTAATATTTGAGGTGTAATATACACGTGTAAATGCTGAATAATTATAAATTTGTTCATGGGAAAAAAACTTCTGGCACGTAATATTTTGTGAGACTGATATTTTAAGACTGTAATTGTATATTTTGTATGTAAAAATAAAAATTCTTTTAACTCTAGGAAGTGGATAACTAAGCTTTAGGGCCCACGAATGTAAAAGACCCATAGTCTTCTCAGCTATACAATTATATTGAGTGATGATTTGTATTCTTACAATAGTTGTATCATTACAAACTCAACTATTATTAACAAACTACCTAAAAGAATATTTTAATTTTTTTATCGTTCCAACTATTAGAACCAACGGGAATTCGAGCTTATCATCTGCCTACCATATTTACCACCATGGGTATGATAAATGGGGTCACATGGCGAAGTTTGTGTGTATGGGAAATAGGGGTATATTTTGTTACCATTGTATTTAAAATAAAATCTTAGAAGCGTTTACTATACAAAAGCAAGAAAAAAGACTTACATTAAATACTTAATTTTATATTTATTAGTTATATGTGTTATTGTAAAAATTAATATATTTTTGTTATTTTTATAATATTTAATTCAAACGGTTTATATTTCATAATTGTAAAGAATTGTTTCCATTGGTGGAAGTCAACAATTGTATATATTGGCCTCTAAACACCTCAAGGTCTTAATCCCGACTTGTGGATAACATATATTATTATTGAATATAAGTAATCGTATTGTTGTAGCCGATCTTCGCGACTTTTACATCAACAATGCTTACATGTAATGGCAATAGACTGATTTTTAATGCGTGGCTGCGATTCGTGACTGAACGTGAGCCCCTGAACTACTGCAACAAGAGCTGTGTATCATGTTAGCCGCTGGCTACCATTGTAGATAATAGAGTTTTATTGGTAATTTATAGTGTAACTGAGAGTAGTATAGTTCTATAAGCATATTCAATCATTATTGTTTTAACTATAGTATTATTATATTGAACGTATAATTTAAATATTATTATGTCGAAAGTTGTGTTTTTGACGGACACAAGGAAATACTTATAGAAGAAGCACGGAAATCCTGTTTTATACGACAGTGCTGATTTAAAGCATAAAAATATAGTTCTAAAATGCGATATTTGGAATTGTAAATTGTATGGTTAACCAGAAGGTTATTGTTATAATGATATTTTTTAGTGATTTATTTAAGGGATAAAAATGCTGCTGTAAATTAGAATAATATATAATGAGTTCATTAATAACACTTTATTGTAATATTATAATATGATATGCAAACAGTTGATTGGTGTTTTTTTAATTGTGTTACACCTTGTCAGAGCGATGGTAATTTTCGCATATTATAGATATTAGAGCTCGTCATAGTGGCGTCACGTTATATTCTGTGGTTTACATCTTTTAGGGTTTGTTGTTAATTGCATTTGGATCAAGAAATTAAGTTTAGGAAATGTCCCATAGCTTAATGAGTTTTAGGGTTTCAAGTACAAATAATTAAAACAAGATAGCGAAAGGTCAGTTTTGAGTACATTAAAATTAGAGATTTTGTAAATGTTAAACATGTTGACAGATTTGCTATAATGGGTAAGAAAATGTACAGTTTAGATTATGCGAACGAAATGCTAATGAATATTTAATAAGTATTTAAAAGTAAATTCAGTAAGACTTAAAATCAATGCTTAAGTTGCATATTATTGTTGAACAGATTATCATTATTCGCTTGATATATTTGTATGAACATTTAAAATTAGAATTTATTTCTAAAATTGAATGGTAATTAATAATAAATATAATTATTAGTCTTTGCACTTTATATCGGAAAGTAGTTTTCGTTTATATCTTCTTTTTGGATAAGGAAGATAATGTTGATAGTGTTGTGCAAATTTTAGTTATAATAAATACAATATATATATATATATATATATCAGGGGTGGCCAACATGAATACGTTCGAAAGCTACATATATAAATGCAATGATATCAAGAGCCAAAATATTTGTAAATATGATTTATAATTTTACATAATCTTTATCTAATAAACTAAAAAAAAAATAGTAAATACAAATTTTTAATATTAGTCCCTTAAAAATTTAGTATAATGTTAAATTTTTAATTTTTTTATATATTTTTGTTTATTAATCTGTATTACATTGCCTTATATCTATATATTAAAAACATTTTTTTTTTGTTATATTACTGTATACGAAAAAAATTTAAATGTTGGTTTTTTTAAATAAAACGGGAGCCGCGTTTGACTATGACGAGAGCCACTTGCGGTTCACGAGTCACAAATTGGCCACCCTAGATATATATTAATTTATTTATTAAAATATCTCCTTCTATTTCTTTTGTGACAGACATTGATATAATCTCGGAGAAGTTTCAATGGACAGCAGTTAGTAAAAAAGTATGCATTCCTATTACATCCTATACATCTAATATATATATATTGATGTAATACAGGCATGTATAAAAGGGTATTACGGGCAATACATAGACATATTACAGATAATGCACACGAGTAGGCTCGAGTTACCCATAAACGATAAATAATAACATTGTATACAATGGAAAATATTTTAGACTCATCACAAAATGAGTGAAAATGTCTACGTCTTTACAAATTGAATTCATAATCACTTCATTAGTGAGAAGCACCTTATTTATTATTATTTTTTAGGCATTGGTTTCTGTTATTTGTACGTACTAGCTAAATTGATATTTTATTTTGTTTTGATAAAAATTAATTTTAAAATAAATAATAGTTTGAAATATCTAAATGATGAGAATTTTTTTTTCTATGGAAGGGGGGTGCATATAATCAATATTATAACTTGCTTCAGGCGTCAGTAAAGCTTTTTATGACTATGTCACCAGATGTATATATTTCAATTCAAATTCTATCCAACAATCGTTTTAAGTATTTTAAGTTATTAATTGTATCATTATTTACTATTGGTCGATTGAAAATAATTTTCAAATGAGTTTTTGTATACATTTTTTATGGTTTTTGTACTAAAACAGGCGATTTGAAATTTTAATACATGAAATGCTTTTAAACTCCATTTGAATTTCGACTAAAAAAACAGAACATCATTGAAAAATAATAGAAAGAGTTAAAATAGAAAGATTTTTTTACAAGAGTAAAATATTGCTTTGACAAGTTTGTCAAAAGTCTTTGGGGACTTTTTCAAATTGGTTGTACATCGCGTAACATAAAGAATACAATGAGAACAAATGGACCCGGTAGAGTATTTTTCTGCGAAAAAGACAAGAATTTATTGGATTCATACAAAAATAACACTATTTTATACAAGATTAACACCTTATAAATAATAAAAAAGTAGACTTATCTAAAAGTGTATTAAATAATGTGATAGACTTAAAATTTTTGGAGATTAATTTATCTATATTTATATCGAAATACTATTTATAATCTTAAAAATTAAATTTATTCGGATTACGCTATTAGACTAGTGTGAAAAAGGATTGACTATAAATTATTATACTAAGTTATAAAATAATATTTTACACTATGAATATATAAACTTTAATTTTTAAGTACTTATTTATAATTTGGAAACAATATTTTGTGTTTTTATTTGTAGATCAAAACGATTTTATATTTTAATATTTTAAATTAGAAATATTTAGTGGTGTATTCGTAAATATATTTATGGGTATACGCAGTATTGAACTATATTTTATTGTAAAAAAAAAAAATTGTTTTCGCTATGTTCGAAGTATTGTATAATTACCAGTATTACAATACATTCCAAAATATGTGTTAAGGGGATTTACCCGAGATTAGTGCTCGACCGAGTCAATAGAATAAGTCACTAGAAGTTCAATAATTTAGCAGAGAGTTCGTGTTCACATGTAAAAGGGGAAATATGAGCTAGTGAATTACGTAGTATATTTAATAAGTAAACTATATTTACCTAAAATTATAGTTATCTTTTATTTCTTTTGTTATTTTTGTTTAGTTTTCAAAAATCCTGTCTTGAAAGTTATTTTCTTTTCATTTTACAACTTTTAGTATAAATCTATTTTAAAAATGGACAAAAGAAAATTGTCGGTAAAAAAATGTACATGAAATCAGTCCTAGATCCGGATTGTTTCGAATCAGATATTTTTTTTAATTCTTGTGAATACGTTTGAATAAGACGCAAATTTTTAATTTTAGATTTTACTTCAGGAACTCCAAATCCAGACATGTTCATTGTTTTTGCCAAAGTGCTATATGCACTGTCGCGACACTTTTTGTTTTTGTGCAGTGGATTATTGACATTCCAGAGACATTCGTGATTCATATATTCTTCAACGAAATTTATTGATGTATTTTCATTCCATTTATTTGACATTTCAATAAAATAGTTATTTAGTGGTGTAAAATAAGGATTTTGATTTAAACTTATTTAATTGTAGTAGGTAACTAGTAACTAGTAAAGAAGTAAACAAAAAGTTTAAATTGAAAACATGGTAAAATATAAATTGATAATATGATGACTCCAAATATTGTAATCACTCGTGATTTTACTAAAGATAGTGTTGTCTACATTAGGCCATTATAAGGCGAGTACAGTTACTTGGCCTAGTAAATGGAATCAGTTTTTATTTACTCGACTAAAATGTTTACTAAATCCAGTACTAGATTTAGTAGTTAATCTAGGGGTCATATGATTCAAGTTCACTCAATTTAGTGATTTACTCTAGTGACTCGACCGAGCACTAATCTCGTGTAAACCCCCCTTTATAATCTTCACTTTTTCATTTTTGTTATATTGTTTAAAAAGTTGTGTTGATAATAATATTATTTTCTATGAACATAGTATTTACAGATGTATACTATATTATTATATAATTCATGCAATAATCAATTAATTGAAAAATTGTATTATTCCAATGACAATTATAAACTTTTATAAACGATTTAATATGAACCAGTGGCGTCATTGGGGTGAAAGGGAGGACAAGGTGAACATTTTCCCCTGTCTGATTTTAAAAGCAGTCCGATAAGCTGGTTCCTGGTTATTAAAATGTAATCATTATTATATTATATCAACGCATAAACATATCTGTTTTTATATAATTTTCAGAAAATATTATACCGTGTATCTACTAAGAAATTGTCTCATATTCCATAATAAACTAATTATATTTGTATTAATCAAGTATATGTATACAATTATTTTTAAAAAATATCTACTTCATCTTATTTGCAATTGATGTTGTTCCGTAAAAAAAAAAATTTAAGTGGATCGGAAGTGGCAATTTTTTGTCTTTGTATGATACACTCGTAATAGGATTATAAATAATAAAGCGATAAAAATTATAAAAACAGATATGAATTTGTTGTCAAGTCTACTTTAGATCGACTTCCTCACATTTTTTATATTATCCTTCCAAAATCCTAAAAATTATATATTAAAAAAAAGTGATTAAAAAATTGACATATTTTAATATTTGGAGAAGTTTAAATCAAAAACTCAAAAATGTGAAAAAGTTGATTGTAAGAAGACTTGACAACAAATTCATACCGGTTTTCATAATTCTTATCGCATCACTTTATTAATCGATACGTTAGAAATAAAATACGTATATAACCCTATGTTACACGTGTGTTAGACAAAAACAGAAAATCGTCGCTTCCAATCTCCTCATATCCTCAATAAAAGAAAATATTTAAATCATAAAGTGAAGTGGGTATAGTAATTTGATAAAATGTAAGTAAATATTTACTTACGAACGAAGCGATGAGTTTTTTTTTACTAATTTGGGCAGGTCAAACCTTTGCCCCCTCTATTGAAAATTGAAATGACGCCTCTGATTTGAACCCTGACGAAATAAACGATTTTTTTTTAAGCTGATAAATGACAAAAATCGTAGAAATTGATGCTTAATATTGTGTAATTTATGATAATTATTTTGAACAGATTCTAAAATAATATTTTCTGATGACTCTGGTTCAGATTATATACCTACCACCTTTCTATTTTTATCGATCTTATGTTAGAGATTCTAGTTCAGAAAATATGCCACTACATTGTTCTTATTGTCACATGTAAGTGATTCTGAAGATGTTGAAGGCAATGAAAGTCTATTAGATGAAAATATATAACTTATTACTTAGGTATAAAACCATCAGACTATTACTTCATTACTTATAAGGTTAATATATAGTTTTTATTTGTATATTTGAATATAAAATATAAAACAAAACTGATTATATTTTGTTATGTATTATTAAACCTAAAAGATTGTTTAAGCAAATATTATTATCTCTTTAATAATGAAGTGTTGTATTTTGTACTTCTAATAACAATTTTCTTTTAATAAAGTATATTAGGTACAATATTCTTTATTTTTACACATTATGTGAAATCAGTTAAATGAATCATTTTGATTGTTTTTATCGTTAACAGTTGTATTTACTATGTTTGGTTATTAAAATTGTATTAAATTATTAGTAAGTTACAAATTGATCTGTAAATGTTATACGTTTTGAAGTCTATATTGTTTTTTATTTTATTTTAACATAAATAAAACAAGGCTGATTGTACTTTGTTATGTATTATTTAACTTAAAAGATTGTTTGAAATAGCATTATCCATTTAAGAAGTTACAAATTGATTTCTATGTTCGTGTTATTACTTTTAATTTTAATTTAACATAATCATTAATGAAACATAAAATTATAAATGAAAATGTGGTTCTACACGCCTCAGTTTATAATATTTTCCACAAACTCGTTTTGTCTTCTTTGATTTTATATTTGATTGGCTGAATTGGTTTGGTTTTCAAATCATCAGCTGTTCTATGATGAACTAGCCGGGTTTTAACATAATATTCAGGGTTCTATATATCCAATGGCAGGCCGTTTATATTAATAAACATTAAATTAGTTATGTTTGTCATTGTTAGTCTAGTTTTAAGCTTGGTACAAATGTTGTTCATTAAACTAAAGCCTCTATCACACTCAGCTGTTGATACGGGAAATGTTTTACATAAATTATAGAACTTTGGTATGATTTTTTGGTAAAAGAGTTTTATCTTTGATTAGTTGTCGAATCCCATTGAAATGGTTTTGTTTGTTAAGTTAAAAACGTTCACATGTACGCTTGATTTTATTTTCTTCATACCTAATATTAGTGTTTTCCGGCTAGATGGCAGCTTCTATTACCAACAAATCCTGGATAATAGTTTCTTTTTGACAATTTTCAAATAATATATGTTTTAGATTATTAACAATAGATGAAGTAACTTGTTTTGGATTAATATTAATTAACTTACTGTTAGCTTAAAGTATAATATTTTTAAACACCAAAACTTCTATAAGATTTGAAACCTCAGATATATGTTCTCCCGGAATTATTTTAAGAGATTCTAAAACCCTCATCGTTTTTTGAATATATTTTTGACCTTAAATAAGTGTAGTGGTATGCTCTTGTAATTTATTAGATAGTGATGACAATTATTTTAGGTAGTCACACATCAAACCCAGGTCTTATAAAAATTTTGAACTTGCTGATCTTTTTTTTAATCCAATATATTTATTTTTAGTTTTAAAATCTTTTGTTGAAAAATGATTACACAAAACTGGAAATGTTTTCCAAACAACGTCAACGGCTCTCCAGCTACTGGCCACCCAATCGACATCAGAAACTTTCAATCCCAGTTTCAAAAATAAGATATCCAAATCATTACACATATTTCTAAGCTCATTTTGGTTCTTAGGAGAAGCATTGTAATAATATAATATAATATAATATAATATGTATAAAGAGTCAATGAAACATTTAAAGTGGTTTAATGCACATATATCTTTTATACTATTTATTATAGCTCTTTTTTACTTCGCCGTATTATTATTTATATATTAGTTTATATTACATAAGGATTAACAACAATCCTTCATAAATAGTTTATTGATATTACAGTTGTCAGTATAGAAGTATATGATCGTATACGGGAGTACACCTGCGTATTGTCTATTTTTCAAAAGGTATACGCTGTGCGATCTAGGACAAATGGAAGTGGGTACAATAAGACGCAAAAAAAAAAACATAAATAATAATAAATTAATTTTATTTGAGTGTACGTAATTTTATTCAAATATGATAATATACGAGTATATAAAAATCATTATAAATGATATACATATATATATATAAAATAATTATAAATTATATATATGTATATATATAGTTTCAAAGGTTACTATCCAAATTGTCATAATTCGTTTAACCAACACTTGGCCATAATTACACTCAACGAAATAGAACGATCAATTTTAATAAATGATATTTATCAATCTTTAATAAAACACCTTTATTAATAAGAAAAAATAAATTGTCAATGTAATAAAAAAAAAATATTATGTTTATAGAAATTTTATAAAACTAATAAATAGAGAAATATACGTTTTGTTGATTTTATAAATCTAATTTATTAAAATGATAATTTGGTTTTCAGTAATTTGATTAAATTGTTTATTGAACGAATAAATTGTTTGTAAAATTGACATAATATTTTATACTAAAAATTTTAGAATATTGTCCAAATTTCGCGTATTTCAATGGCCGGTTCCCACTACACCGATTACATTTAGTAATCAGTATTATACAGAGTGGGCTATCGTGTTTTCCAGTTTTTGGTTAGTAACTGTACAGAAAAATAAGGAAACAAGATAATCCACCTATATATACGCAACATATTAACACGTTTGTATACCTATAGTCTTATATAGCGGATTGGCAGAAAAAAAAACGATCGAGAAAAATCATAATTTTAGAGGCATTTAGTAGAATAACGGCCTTTTATACATACACACACAATTTTTACACAGTGTGCTTTGTATGTTAATGTCCTGTCTATAATTACAATTAGATATTTAGGATTTGAGTGATTGATTAGTTCAATACCTTCCCAGGTTATCTGAAGTTTTCAATTGGCTTCCTTGATTCTGAAATGAAACGCATATACTTCTGTTTTCGTAGGATTAGTTCGAAGAAAGATTTATTAAATATTTGTCAATTTTGCCGAGTGTGCATATTAGTTTTTTTCGATAGTCCCGAAGACTTTGTCTTGCAAAGCAATATATATCATATCATACGACTTATAAAAAATGTCTGACAATTGTATCGTTCAAAATTGGCTGATCATTCGTATATATATTAAAAAGTTTTGGTGCTAGTATATTTTTTTATTTTTATTATTAAATTAAATGTATATAAATATATACATTATTTTTTTACTAATGTTATAACAACTTTTAGTTTTTTTGGATTTTCGTTAAGATAAATTACTTTTTACTTTCTTGTCTGATCACTATAAGCTATACTTTTGAAAATATACATTTATAATTTAATTGTGTGGCAACAATGTGTAGGAATTTATGATAGTCGATAATATTTTTATGTTTTAAGTACAAAGTTTTACGTCCATTACCCAGCCACCCCTCCATTCAAAAATGTATGAATCTTTTCATATTTATAATTAGTAATTATTTTGTATGAATTTGTACGGAACTTGTTTACCGAGAAAAATTGATTTTTTGCAGGAAGGGCTGGAATAACGTTATTCCAGCCCCTCTCACCATTAAAAATACACATTTTAGAAAAATTTGTTTTGCTAATATTTAGAATGTAATTTATATGCATTTGTACGAAATTGAATCAGTAATTTCGAAAAGGCCATGTCTCCATAAAATGAAAATTGTCAGGAAATGTAAAAATCTATTTTTAGAGATTACAATTGAATTTAGATAAAAATTGAAAAATGGTTGAATTATTTAATTCTCTTATTAAAAACCAACTATAGTATAATATTGATTGTTTATATCTATTGGATTATTTTATGAGGGAAATAACGTATAAAACAATAAAATGAAAGTGTGTGGAGAAATGGCCTTTTCGAAATGACCGATTCAATTATGTTACTTGAAATTTTTTCCGTATAGGTTCATTGATATAACTTTCTTTTTTTTTTTCATTACACTTTTTATATTACCTTTTTTATTGATTTGAAAAGTATTAGATTAACAAAATATATCATAATTTTAAAAGAATTCGGTAAGCTTAAAATTTATCTCTTATATCATTATACTCATAATTTTATTATTAGTATTTATACCAAGGCATACTATAAATATTGTTCCTATTTTAAATATTTATATTTATATATTAGATACTTAACAATTAAATAGGATAAAAATAATATATATTTTTCTTTTCTCAAAAAAAATATCCAATTTTATGGAAACTAATAACAGTTCATTTCAGTAGGTAATGTAGTTTTTTAGTAGTGTTATATTTACTATTTTAACTGTAAAGTAGAATCTAGTGTTTAGATATGTAATACATTTAATTTTGATTTCGTTTTTTGGGATATTTTTTTGAAGTAGAATTATAATTTTATTAGATATATTAATTTATCATCAATATTATTAAAAATGTTGAGTGAAAATTTGCAGTTAAACCTTTCAGGATTATTAATGCAATATTGCATTTCAAAGATCATGTTAAATGTTTAAAAGACAGTAAAAAAAATGTATTCAAAAAGGATTTGTATATTGATTGTAATTAGAATTAGTTAACTCTGTTTAGAATTTAAATATATATATATATATATTAGGTTATATATTTTGGGTTATAATATAACCCAAAATTTGTATTCTTAAGTCTAAAAATCTAACATTTGGATTTCAAAATCCGAAATACGCAATTCGAATTTTTTGGATTTATTTCCCATCACTAATTAATATAGCAATATAATGCATTTAGTATAACTTAGCTCTTTCTTAAAAATACAAACTTTACTGGAAATATATAATATTTCTACAATATATACTTTCTAAGTATACTAGAAGGAAGAATACTAAACAACTAAATACTAAATACATGCTCCATACTTACGGCAAAAGCGATCCTCGAAGCAATCTAAATAGTCATATACGAAGAACACCCCAACCATATAATAATCAGCAACTCCCTGAATACCCTCAATAACATACAAAACCAATTTATACTTGGAGACATCCCAATAAAATACAAAATAAATTATGAGAAACCTTAAATAAAAACAAACATATTACTCTCATGTAGATTCCCTGGCATTAGAGCATTGAAAGAAATTAGTTAACTGACCAATGAGCAAAAATTGCCTCCACAAATGCAAAAATGACGATTATTACAGGGTCATACAAGGCATATATAAAAAATTACCAACATTAAATGGCTTAATACATGAAAGCAACAAACTATCAAACTGAACATCAAAAAAGAATTATTCCCAACAAGTAGATAAACAGTTCCCTAAAAAAGATAAAACAGAAGGTAGTATAGGTACTTAACCGTTTGAGAGTCGGACTTACGCGACTTATAGACGGGTACCTTACGAAAAAGGAAGAAGTCCCTTCATGTAAAGTCAGTGGTGTTAAATTCACTGTTAAACATGTCATAACTGGAAGCATCAAGTACGAGCAAGATCTAGAAATCGGAATAGACCGGATCCTCGACATTGCACTAGGACCAGTAACCAGATAACTTCAAGATGTTAGCCTTCCTAAAATGTTTAAACCTTTACAACTCAATATAAACAAAGAAGTAAAACATACCATTGCTCTAAATCACTAAATGTTAGCCTAAAATTATTTTTTCTCTACTATTCTTACTATTCATGTGGATACATTTATAATTTTTTATAAATAATCTAACTATAACCAATGGCCATAGTTTCCGGATTCCATATTTAAAATCAATAAAAATGAATTCGCTGTTTCGCACCTTTTCTCATTATAAAACCATAATATGTATATTTTACGTTTATGTACCTACTTGATTAATTTAAAATGCAGTAAATTGCTCTAGGAGTAGGAGATTTGATGTATTTATTAAACATTGTTGAAATAATGAAATATATTACTTCTTATATATACTATAATTGTATACAGATACCCTGTAATTTGCATTATGTTATATTAATATTTATATATGACATTTTTGTGTTTTAAATTAAAGTAATATTTCAAAAAGCATTATTATGGTGAATATACAACATTCGAGCACGGATTTAATGTTACAGTATTGAGCAGTAGTTATAAGACACAAAATACTTCAGCAGCTTAAAAGTCCTGTAGCAGCAGTGTAATCTACCAGGAGCGGCATTCCAATTTAGATTGGATTGAGTAATACCATTGAGTATAGATAGTATCTATACTCAACGGTAATACATACATTTTTGTTTTTAAAGAATTTAAATACTATACATTTACTTATAACACAATTATGATGTGAGTATAATATGGCCTACTAGCCACATTTTGAGATACCAGCCACATTTTGAACTACCAGCCATATTTTTCAAAAAAGAGATCAGGCCACGGCCCGACCTTAACATGGACTTTGACGTCAATGGGATAGGTCATTATTACAATGGATTTGTTAAATTTGAATGCAATGATAGATATCATTGTATACGAATAACGATTCTGAACGGAGTTAATATGTTTGTATAGGATATAATAAATTGTTATTTATAAATATTGTAAAAAGTATATTTTATTTTGAAACGATAAATATATTTTTCAATAAGGATGGGTTGGCAGTTGCATACAGCGACATAATTTGTCAGTCTAGAATATTATACATTATATTATATTTTACATGTAATTTTATGTCAATATTCGCTGTTCAAACGCTTATAAAAAAAAATTGTGCCTATGGATTTTAATAATTTTTGAATGACATTAAGAACTACTTCTGTGGAATCTTCTATTAAATTTTCAAGTATTTTGTACGAGCCAAATTTTTTTTATCATCGACTCTAAAAATAAAATGTAAAAAAATCGAATATTTTAAATGCCTATAAGTGGCTTAAAAATCAATATAATATTTTGAAAAAAATATGACATAAAGGAAATGCCAATCTTAACAGCTGGTAATAATTTCAAAAATCTGCGACTTATACAATTTCGTAAATATTTGAATTTCAAACAGTCATAAAATTTTTTCCTCTAAATCTGGTAGAAATTTTTTTAAAGAATTTTGAAGAATAGCTTATAGATAACCTAGTGTTAAAATTTTGAACCTAAAGTATGAACAGAAAAAATTTTATGAATTTTTATCTATAAAATAACTTGCAAATTATCGCCATTTTTACATATTTCGTATAAATTGGAACTTTGAGCACTTATAAAAAAAATTTGTGACGTACGATTTTTGATTTTTTTTTATCAGTTAAGGAACAACTTATAAGAAACCTTGTATTAAATTTTCAAGATTTTCTGGCCGGCCAAAAAAATTTTATCGTTATTTTAAAAAAAATACTTAAAAAAATTGAAAATTGCAATTGTCTATAAATAGCTCAAAATGTGTCAAAATACTTTGAAAATTTAACGGTGTATAGAGAACGCTAATCTTAACATTTGGTGAAAATTTCAAGTATTTACATCGATTAGTTTTTGAGTTATAGCAAAATAAAAAATTTGATTTTGTCGAAAACTGGTTTTGAGTAAAAAATCCCGTTTTTCCCTTATTTTTTTAGGGTTTTTCCCGTCGCATTTAAAAAATATTGAAAATTTTTTACTTTTTACCTCCCAAAGTACCAACTAGATTCACTTTCCTTTCAGAAAAGTTGCTTCATAAGCAAATCGAAGCATTTTTATTGTCAAAAAAGGTGTCGTCAGACACAAAAATAAAAAAAAAATAAAAATAAAAAAAATAAAAAAAAAAACACACATCATTGTAAAACCAATAGATACCATCACTCCGTTCAGAATCTAAAATAATTTAAATAAGCGATTACAATATCAGTCCAATTCAAATATACGATGTACCAATTATTCTATACTAGTTTCACTTCAACTTTCCTAAATATCCCTATAATTATGTAACAATTAAATAACTATGGAATAGTGCATAAGGTTTACACTTATTATTTTTATTATTTATTACTTATACCACCGGGATTCAAAATATGTCATTGAAAATGTGTTAGAATGTGTTAGAAAGTTAGAAACCAATTTAACTTGCTTAAGCTAACCATGCTTCATATATTCATTTTTAAACTGCCAATAAAGTGAATATCTTGCAATTGTTGTTGTACAATTTTAAATATTTTTAATGTTTTACTTTTGCCGTGTTCGTAATCAGCAAAACGTATTATATGCATAAAATATTTAATACTGGATGAATTACTCGTCGCTGCCAGGGGTAAAGTATAAAAATAATAATAATAAGTTAGTAAATGTGATATTTTTAAATTCAAGTTTGACCATATAATACTGTTGCGACAATAAGAATAATTATACATAGATACATACTTTAAATGTATTTATTTTATGGCCAGTTTATTAATATACAAATATACATATATATATTTTAACGATAATATAGATAATTTAAGTATTTTTAAAAAATCCAATTTTATAAATTACTAGTAACAATTAAAGGTTTTAATCCTACTTCAAATACTTTTTGTATTAGTTTTCCATGCTAAACAAATATTTATTATTAAATTTATGAAAATATTAAAAACTTATAGGATAATTACTTATAATTTATTATTATAATTATAAGATAATGAAATGGTTTAACTGTAATTTTAATTCTTTTATCTGAAGTTTTTCTGACCGTGACTTATGTCATTAAAATTCTTTATACTTTGACTTAACTCAAATTTCACTAAATTCATAATGAGGTTTATAATGCTCGAAACTTTTGGATTCCGAACGGAGTGATGGAATCTATTGGTTTTACAATGATGTGTGTTTTTTTTTGTGTCTGTGGACACGATTTGGGGCAGTAAAAATGCTTCGATTTCCTTATGTAGCAACTTTTCTGAAAGGATAGTGAAACTAGTTGGTACTTTGGGGGGTAAAAATTAAAAATTTCAATATTTTTTAAATGTGACGGGAAAAACCCTAAAAAAATACGGGAAAAACGGTAGTTTTTACGCAAAACCAGTTTTCGACAAAATCAAATTTTTTATTTTGCTATAACTCAAAAACTAATTGATGTAAATACTTGAAATTTTCACCAAATGTTTAGATTTGCGTTTTCTATACACCGTTAAATTTTCAAAGTATTTTGACACATTTTGAGCTATTTATAGACAATTGCAATTTTAAATTTTTTTAATTTTTTTTTTTAAAATAACGATAAAATTTTTTTGGCCGGCCAGAAAATCTTGAAAATTTAATACAAGGTTTCTTATAAGTTGTTCCTTAACTGATAAAAAAAAAATCTAAAATCGTAAGTCACAATTTTTTTTATAAGTGCTCAAAGTTCCAATTTATATGAAATGTGTAAAAATCACGATAATTTGCAAGTTATTTTGTAGATAAAAATTCATACAATTTTTTTTGTTCATACTTAAGGTTCAAAATTTTAACACTAGGTTATCTTTAAGCTACTTTTCAAAAATCTTTAAAAAAATTTTTACCGGACTTAGAGGAAAAAATTTTATGACTGTTTGAGATATAAATATTTACGAAATTGCATAAAATAGCGAAATATTCTCAAACGATTTTAAATATTTGTTATAATTCAAAAAGTATAAGTCTCAGATTTTTGAAATTTCTACCAGCTGTTAAGATTAGTATTTCCTTTCTGTCATATTTTTTTTCAAATTATAATATTGATTTTTAAGCCACTTATAGGCATTTAAAATATTCGATTTTTTTACATTTTATTTTTAGAATCGATGATAAAATAAATTTGGCTCGTACAAAATACTAAAATTTAATAGAAGATTCCACAGAAGTAGTTCTTATTGTTATTCAAAAATTATTAAAATCCATAGGCACAATTTTTTTTTATAAGCGTTTGAACAGCGAATATTGACATAAAATTACATGTAAAATATAATATAATGTATAATATTCTAGACTGACAAAGATATCGGTTCTTTTTAAAATGCTCTAACTTAAAAACGAAAAACCGCAACAACTTGAAATATTCACCAAATCTTTATATTGACGTTCTCTATACATGGTTATGTTTTCAAAGTATTTTGATGTATTTTGACTTATTTATAGACAATTTAAATTTTCGATTTTTCTAAATTTTTCGTTTCAAAATAAAATATACTTATTACAATATTTATAAATAACATTGTATTATATTCTAGTCAAACATATCATCTCCGTTCAGAATCGTTTTTCGTATACAATGATACCTATCATTGAATTCAAATTTAACAAATCCATTATAATGACCTATCCTATGAAGAGTCGCACTTCACCCCCCAAGTGTACAGCAGAGCGAACCCATCCGGTTCTTTTTTTGAATAATTTTAATATATATAATTTTAATTGTTCACTTAAAAATGATTTTGAAATTTGGTTTTTAATTACATTTTTTCGCTAAAATTTGATATTTTCTCGTATACTTATAATCTACCTGTTTGATATCGAACCACTTTGTAGTATAATAAATGCTATATTAATTAATTTTTAATTAAAAAAATATACTTATAAATAATATGTTTTTTGTTTGTCGGTATATAGAATATTGTTGTTATTATTTTGAACATATAAAAGACTTACTTTGTTCTGCTTAGAATTCTGCTGAAATTAATTATTTAAAAGATAAAAATTGTATCCATATATTTTATTTATTATACTCGTAAAAAAAGACTAAATAAAATGTCTAAATGGTATTTTTACAAACATTTGGGAATAGAATCAATTGACATTTGAACACTTTTATTTAATATCCGGAAAAGCTATGGAACCCTGCCATTTCCGGCGCATAACTATGCATGTTTATGTTTTCGGAAGTGTAGCGATATATACGAATGTGTATACTATATACACCATTAGGCTTTGTTGGTATATTTTTGAGCAATACATTTGTATTAAATTTTGCCGACTCATTGACTATAACTCGAGTGAACAATAAATAATAAATAAATACAAATTATAATTTTGGTCCGTTAGTTTTTTGTCAGTTTGTACCACTAACGTTTTTCATGATACCTATGTAAAAATCCGACTAAAAAGATTAACAAGGGTATTTTCTAGGAGTTGATGTAATTGAATAGTAAATCTATTTACTGTATTTGTGAAATATATCAAGGGTTTTGAGCAAAACGAGGTAGATATTGGTTTTACAATGATAATATTATAATATATATAGTTTAATTCTGTAAAAAAATTCTATATACTATCATATACATATATATTAATAACAATATAATAATACAAAATGACATATTAACTCTTAGACCGAAATGTACGATGTGTCTACGTATTGTACAGCGAAATCGAAATAGAACCTTACTAATAGATCTTAATATAGGGTTTAGTAGGTCTTAATTACAACCTTGATTGAGAATAAATCGTAGTTATGCAAGTTAGTTAAGATTTATGTAAGTTCCAATAATTGTTGTAACTGTAATCGAATTATTAGGCATACATCCGATTTAAGAATTAAAAATGATGTCAACCAATCTTAGGTTACCCTCCATTTCAAGTATATTATTAAAATTTAAGAATTTGTGAAACATAGATATACTCTTATTACGAGTACTTACAATGTTTATTTTACAAATGTGTAAAATATGTATGTATTTAAATTTTATATAACATGTGTTCTACATTTATATCGATTCTAATAATATTAATGTATAATTTGTACTATACAAATAAATAATACATAAAAGGGTTTTTGCATTTAGTGTACCGAAATCTTGATTAATATAGATATTTGAAATATATAAATATAATAGAAAATGTATTACAGTCATTATTAAAATAATTAAGTTTTACCATAACTTGTACGTTATAATATTGATTTAATATATTTAATATGTATTTGTACATGTATATAATAAGTAATATAGCATGTTGATACTTATATTTTCTTAGTTTCAGAGGCAGATATAAAACGATTTAGTATTTCTTATGATGGTCGAGTATACAACATTTTTTAATAAAATAAAAACTGAATCGTGATAATAATTTAAGACAAACGTTGTTAAATAAAAAAAAATTTGCACTCTAAGATTAAATTTCGCCGGACTACTGCCTGCCCTGTTACCTGTAACTTCACCTATGTTATTTGTATATAAAAAATCTTATTCACGTAAATCTTAGTCTCTATTCGTTTTTATAAATCGTGAGACTTCAAGTTTTCTAATACGACCAATATATAAATAACTTAAGGTAATGGTAAAAATATGATATCTACAAATAAAGAAGTTTTTGTGCATTAGGTTTATAGATTTACCCAATTATCTACCGCAGATATTGTGTTCTCATTAAATAATCGAGGCATCTTTAGTTAAGTATAAGATATTAGAGATGAAGTTGATTAGTATTGGTGCATGGTCAATGTTATTAATACATAGGCGTCTACGTACCACAATGTATACTTTTACCGAAAACATATTTATGTCATTACGCAAGAAATATTTACAAGGGTTTTCTACATTTTATTGTATTTACTTATTAGTGAGATGAATGTATTGTTTTTTCTAAAAAACCATGGCCATTAACGTGATATGGTAAGGTACACACACATATAAATGGTTTGGTTCAAGATGGACTAATGTAATAATTTTATGGAATTTATATTCACCGACTAATGTATTTTTTTGATTATGTTTCTGTTAAAAATGGCCAATTTATTTGAACAAGTGTAACCTTTTTAGTGCAAAGATTGCTTATTTTTTTTAAATTAATAGTTGGTGTTGTTATTTTGATAATTTTAAATATTTGTAAGTGTTAAATTTTGATATAGGCTATTTTGCTACAGTTACACTAGTATGAAACGGTGAAATAAGTTTTCATATTCAACTTCAAATTTATGGTTGGTTTTGCAGTCAGTCAGATATGCGCTTTCCATTCTTCCCTGTTTTCAGTTAACTTCTTCATTTCTATGTAGCATGACATTTAAGCATAGGAAAATTATTTGTTCGACAATTGAAGTTCTTAGACGTTCTTGATATCTCTTCTTTTAATTCTCCTCTCTATTATTTTAAAAATTAGTTCGTTTTTGTGCCTGAATATGTAACTAATCAATGATTAGTAATCATGTTCCATAATTTTGCTTTGATGGTTTTGAATATCTCTCTGCATTTATTTATTTATTTTACTAAGTATGATGTCCTTGGTACGGTGTTCTATCCAATTCATTCGTAGCATCCTTGTCTAGAACTATAAATGTAACTTATATACATAGATACATACATACATATATATATATATATATATATATATATATATAGTTTACTTATCAGTTGAATGTCTTTTTTCGTTCTTTACAGATCATGAACATTTTAATAGGATAAACAAATTAACATTTATGTAAGAAATGAAACTGACACACACACACACATACACATACAATTATTTGTTATTATTACATTATCAGCATAATTGTGCTTATGTCTATAATTTAGCTGATTTTAAAACGTTTCGATCGTTGCATCGGGCCTATACTACATCCGTCATATGCAACCTTTAAGTTATAAAATAATTTACAAATGTAATAAGTCCACGTGGTTGACAAACAGACGTATATAAATGATCTTAATAATATTATGTTGTAATTGGATGAAGTCATGGTGCTTTCAATAGCACATATAGCATATTTACCTATGTAGTATAATAATTCAGTGCCCGGACAGTGGTGACGATGAATATATCGTTAGTTAATTTAGGCGATATGGGGCGAAGCGGTTGCGTTTTATTTCCAACATTGAGGCCGTTCATTTATTCATTGAGCTAAAGATACGGTTTCCCTTGCGCTATCGCGAACTACAAATTAAGATCGCGTTCGCGTCATGTTAGTTAGTTCTAGACGAAAGTACTTCTACGTTGCAACTAAAAGATTTATAATTTATATTTTAACAGTCGTCCGTCAGTCGAACTCGATATTTTTAAGTGTTAAGTTCACGGTGCACGAGTACTTACTGTTGGTTTTTAAAAATTATTTTCCTAGAAGAAGAAGAAGATAATGAGATCTTCCTCTGATATTTATCGGAAGAAAAAAGAAAGCAGCATGATCCAAATTGCATCTCGTATATTCAAATCTTTATAATCCCTATTTTTGGGGATTATAAATCGGGGGATGTTTGGCTACACATTCAACCAATATCTCGTCTTGTTTCTTACTTAACTTGACCATTGCAGAACTTATGTTTGAATAACCAATGTCAACCAATGTTCAAACATAAATAAGAACATCACGTGATTGCATTAATAATTATTAATAATTATTATCAAATCAACAAGTCGATTGCGCCGCGAACAAATTTAAACCGCCGACCGCGATCGCGCAAGGGAAACCACCTTAAGCACTCTTGTATTTTCGCGTTGTACGGAGTTTCGTGCACCTGCATTGTTTCCTAACGTGCCAAAGTTCCTCGGCGTGTATGACAATATTCATGCAGTTATGTAGTCCTAGGCATCACGATATTTTACATATTTTTCACCTTCATTCCTCTCTTATCATCAAAATGCCGCGTGCATATACCTGCGGCCGATGCCAGGGAGGAGGCCCTGTTTACACATAAAAATGTACGTAGAAATTCGTTATAGCATGTATCGAAGAGATAACTTCTAAGTCTTTCTGTGGCAGTTTATAAATTATCTAGGAATAAATATAATTTTAATTATAAGTAATTAGAATTAGACTGGTGATGCATTATTGAAAAGCTATTATAAATGTAATTCAATGTATCGATGCATTTAAATTACTTTGATTGGTTGAGATTTAGTAAACTATATCAACATTTTGCAAGCTTGGTGAATATTTTTTTGTGATACTCGTATATTATTGTGATAATTGAACGACCCCCGGATTAATTTGCTCTAAGCCCTAAAAATCAATATGATGATTCAGCATATGCCTGTTCACACAAAGCTATGATCCATCTGTGCGTATGCTATGGTCTATAATGTAATAATATTACGGATCTACATACGTATGATTACTGTATTAGTTTGAACATTGACTTTTCGACAACTTACTATGATATCATCAAACATATAAGCCGTATAACATACGCACTCAGCCACCCAGAAATAACATACTATTAGCATGGGAGAAAAATAAACAATGGGCCATAACGATGTGTAGAAATAGTTATATGTATATATTATTTCAAAGTTAAAAATGTTTGTACTCCCTACTCCATCCATCATTCGTAGTGTGTAGAATGTAGATAAACCGTTTCCACTTTTGACCCGAATTCATATTTTCAGTAGAATAAATCAAAAATATGACTGAAAACACATTGATGGGGAATTTGATATTAAATGAAAATACATAAAATACAAATTTTATATTTCTATTAAAATAATTGCTTGTCCCATTAAGAGCAAGCAATTACAAGTAAAATAAATAATTTTTATTAAGTTCCTTTGGCGTATTATTTCTTACAAATAATTTTTTTTTTACGAATTTAAAAGGTATAAAACGGATACTTCTAATTTTATTAATTATGATTCAAAAGAAACTCAAATATAAGTTGAATTTATAGTCGTATGACTATATTTTTTGTATAACATAGTATGAAACTGATACGGAACAACCAAACAAATGTATTTCACCTAGTCAATGTCTTATAGATAACGCTAGTTTTGTGTGTAAAATCATAATAAACGGCTTATGAAATCTTGAGCAATATAATTTAATAATTTAAAGATTTTATGTGATAAATCACAACTAGATTTGTTTTAAACTTCGTGTATTTGGAAGTAACAGAGGTAGAAGAAATACAAATATGTTTCTATGTAGTTACAATTATAACAAAGAGCACAATAATACGCCGAAAAAAATATTTTATTCAAAAAAGTTAAGTAAAAATAAAAAAAATTTAAAATTGGTAAAATACATTTTTTTTTTATAGTGATTTTTAGCTCTTATTTGAAAAAATTTAAATTTGTTTTACATTAACTTTTTAACATCTTTCTAAGTAAATAATAAGTGAAATTGGATACTTATCTTATAAATATTTTCTCAGATATGACGTCATATTTTGATTTTCAACCGAAAATTTTTATATGATTAGAGTTGCCATATTTGGCTAGGATCTCGATGGAACATTTTTAGAATTCTAGGATGGAGTGTATAAAAATTCATGCATTTGTAATAAAAATTATAATTCTTTGTTTTACATCAAATAATTGATTATTCATATAGGTTACATAAAAATGAAAAAATATTTTTAGTTTATTGCAGAGTACTTGGATGGCCATATTTTTCAGAAGATTATGCTTTTTTGAACAATTCTTTTATCCCTTTAGCATATTTTTAGATCTTTGCGTAAGTTATGTTATAATTAACTTCACACTAAAAAATTAATTCCATAGTCTCTGGGAGCAGGCGATTTTGTCCATTAGTTCACTGGGCTAATATTAATGAAAAAACTCTTATGCATACGTTTTGTTGTAAAAGTTTGAAAACACAATTTTTTATTTTCAATGACATATTCGTATAAAATAATAAAGCAAAATTTGTTAAATTTAAAGTGCGTAGTTTCAATAAGTATATTTTAGTCTTTTGTCGGAACGTCGAGACAGACCTCAATAATGGTGACAGTTCCGATGTATCGGGATGGATGGCAACCCTTACATGGCCATACATGACCCTTTATTATTATAACAAATATATTACGTATGTAAATACAAGAGTGAAACTATTCTTTACTTATATATTAATAATTACCTATAAATGTTTATTTTTGTTTATTATATATAAAAATTATAAAATACAAATAGACATGATTTGATGTTGATTTTACTTGAAATAGAAACCAAAATTGAAATTTAATATTCATTATAACTATGACTTAAAATTTTTAAACATAATATTAGTATTATATCGCTTTTAATTTATACTTTTATTAAGTAAAACTTAGTAAAAACTGTACAATGAAATAATAAAATGTTGAGTACCTCTAACGGATTTGTTTATGTATCATTGACCATACGAACAGTTATTATTACGTGATTCAAAAAAAATATTAAGTATGTTTTAAGTATTTTTATAATTTAATTCATACATAATACATACATACAACACCGAAAACAATATATTTGAAAACACTTATTATCAGTTAAGGGATATTTTTATAATATGCCAACATTATAGTTAGTATAGTGTTTATTAATTTAATTATTTAACATCATCATGTTTATATTCCATCTGAATTTTAGTATTTTTCAAGGTAAAATAAATGTACGTCAATACATTGTGTAGAAAATGTTTAAACTATTTATAGTTAAAGATTTTTTTAGATTCTGAACGGAGTGAAGAATGTATTGGTTTTACAATGATGTGTGTTTTTTTTTTTTTTTTTTGTGTCTGTGGACACGATTTGGGGCAGTAAAAATGCTTCGATTTCCTTATGTAGCAACTATTCTGAAAGGAAAGTGAATCTATTTGGTACTTTGGGGGGTCAAAAGTTAAAAATTTCCAATATTTTTTAAATGCGACGGGAAAAACCATAAAAAAATTTGGGAAAAACGGGAGTTTTTACGCAAAATCAGTTTTCGACATATTCAAATTTTTTATTTTGCTATAACTCAAAAATTAACCGATGTAAACACTTGAAATTTTCATCAAATGTTTAGATTAGCGTTCTCTATACACCATTAAATTTTCAAAGTATTTTGACTTTTATGAAGCTATTTATAGACAATTGAAATTTTCAACTTTTTTAAGTATTTTTTTTTTAAATAACGATAAAATTTTTTTGGCTGCCCAGAAAATCTTGAAAATTTAATACAAGGTTTCTTATAAGTTGTTCCTTAACTGATAAAAAAAAATCTAAAATCGTAAGTCACAATTTTTTTTTATAAGTGCTCAAAGTTCCAATTTATACGAAATATGTAAAAATCACGATAATTTGCAAGTTATTTTGTAGATAAAAATTCATAAAATTTTTTCTGTTCATACTTAAGGTTCAAAATTTTAACACTAGGTTATCTATAAGCTACTCTTCAAAAATCTTTAAAAAAATTTTTACCGGAATTTGAGGAAAAAATTTTATGACTGTTTGAAATTTAAATATTTACGAAATTGCATAAAATAGCGATTTATTCTCAAACGATTTTAAATATTTTTTATAATTCAAAAAGTATAAGTCGCAGATTTTTGAAATTTCTACTAGCTGTTAAGATTGGTATTTCCTTTATGTCATATTTTTTTCAAAATATTATATTGATTTTTAAGCCACTTATAGGCATTTAAAATATTCGATTTTTTTACATTTTTTTTTTATAATTGGTGATAAAAAAAATTTGGCTCGTACAAAATACTTGAAAATTTAATAGAAGATTCCACAGAAGTAGTTCTTAAAGTCATTCAAAAATTATTAAAATCCATAGGCACAATTCTTTTTTATAAGCGTTTGAACAGCGAATATTGACATAAAATTACATGTAAAATATAATATAATGTAGAATGTTCTAGACTGACAAACTATATCGCTGTATGCAACTGCCAACCCATCCTAATTGAAAAATATACTTATCGTTTCAAAATAAAATATACTTTTTACAATGTTTATAAATAACAATGTATTATATCCTAGACAAACATATGAACTCCGTTCAGAATCGTTATTCGTATACAATGATATCTATCATTGCATTCAAATTTAACAAATCCATTATAATAATGACCTATCCTATAAGCGAGGTGCACTCCACCCCTAACTGTACAGCAGAGCGAGGCCCATCCGGTTCTTTTTTTGTGTTAAAATTATTCGAAAATATGGATGACTTGCAGTGGATACATTGCAGTAAAACTTGCTTTTTCAACGCTGGATTTTCCACTTATGTTTTCTATACAAAGTTGAAAACAGTGTAACAATACAAAATATTCATATTATATTAAATTATTGAAACGATCTTTCTAATTGAAAATAATTTATTATTGAAAACTATACATTATTATTTATCATTTAAATAAGATATGTATTTCATCAATATTATAATAAGTTATAATAAATAATTATAACAATAACTTCCAGTTATTTTATCCAAAAATTTATATCTTCTTCTTCTTCTACTTCGCCTTCCTCCCAACTATTTGGGGTCGGCCACCCTTGTCCTACACCTCTACTTTACTCGGTCAATCACATCTCCTCTGCACACACCGACAGCCATCATGTCATTCTCCAAAGTCTCCAACTATCTCTTTTTTGGTCTTCCTCTTCCTCTTTTCCCTTCAACGTCCATCTTCATAACCACTCTTACTGCATTCGTTTCCTCTCGCCTCATCACATGCCCAAACCATCTCAGCCTATTTTCTCTCATCTTGTCCACAATTGGCGCTACACCAACACTACCTCTCACGTATTCATTCCTTATTCTATCTTCTCTTGTCACTCCACTCAACCATCTAAGCATTCTCATTTCCGCGACACTCATACTTTGTTCTATTCTCCTGTTAACCGCCCAACACTCTGAACCATACAGCATAGTTGGTCTCACTACACTTTTATAAAATTTACCTTTCAGCCTAATTGGAATTCTCTTATCGCATAACACGCCCGATGCTTCTCTCCATTTCATCCACCCGCACTTAATCCTATGTTTTACATCAATGTCAAAGCCCCCGTCCTTTTGAACAAAAGATCCTAAGTATTTAAAGCTCTCAACTTCACCTATCACATCACCATCTATTGTCAGTTGTCTCCTCATTCATTGTTTCCTTATCCAAAAATTTATATAATTTCTTTAATTATATAATCAAAATAAAAAACGTGTTAGTGTGCTTAGTTATTAAATAATATTTAATAAAGAAACGTAAATGCTGCAGTAATAAAGAAATAAAAAATCCGGAAATTATGAAAACAAGTACTTTTTAATTAAAGTGCTGTTTCTCTTAAATTAGGACAAAAGATTTCTAATGAAAACTAATAAAAACAATGTACGGTTCGATAGGGAAAAAAAATAATTCTTTATTTAAGGATAATTTAATTATCATCTACAAGTACATTCAAGTATACAATGTATTTTAAATCTTCAGAAATTAAAATTATACCGTTCGTAATATATATATTTATACATGTTACGAGGGATATAATTATTAAAAAGCAATAAGTAATAATTATAATATTTTTTTAAACAGAAAGAGATTATTGATTTATATTTCATACCTGTAGGAAATCTGAGATATGAAATTTGACGCCTATTGTGAACTTACAAAAACTAAAATTTTTATTTCAAAATGTAATTTAAGTACAGTGGTATTTGTATACGAAAGGATTATTCTTTAATAGGTACCAAAAATCAGTTCATTATATCCGGATTATATAGAAGAAAAACTTTTGTAGAATAATGCGTTTATTATATCGAACTTCTTTATAATTTTAATTATATTTTAAATCATATAACATTTAAAAAATATTGATTCCAATTATAAGTCGTGTAGATTACATTAATGAGCGGTTCTTATGTAAAGTTGGAGTGTATTTTATTGTGAAAAAGAAAAAAATTATTTTTAAGAATTAATTACGTCATATGTTATTTTTTTATGTTGTTATTTTGATATGTTTTGAATTTTTCATAATATTAAATTGAGCAATGTTTGACTTATAATTTTTTGGCCAATTTCAATTATTTATTTATTTCAAAGTTACAACACTACAATATCTTAATATATGCAATTTTTAAAAGATTTTTTTAGCAAATGTTAAAACAAAATTTAATTTAAATATTTTTTTTAGTTTTTTTATTAAATTAAATAGTCCCTTGTATTCGCTATCTACACTTAGGATATAATATATATTACTATTTTTTTTTAAATATGCGATTAAGATATTATATTACCAGTTGTAATTTTTTAATGAACAATAATAGTCTACATATTTACAGTTTATAGTTTTTCCTCTCCTTTTTTGTTGCTGTTGTCTGTAATTTAGTTTTAATCACACCATGTGCTTTGTGCGATATCGCGACGTCTTTTAAGCTTAAACTGAAGCGATGTAACAATATGTAAACTGATATGACGTGTTTCAGATGAGTTTTTTAATGTGTAGTGGAAGTTCTTGGTTTTACTTTAATAAAATCGTTAATAAACAGAGTTTGGAGATCTTTGTGTATTGAACTATTTTTGATGAACCAAGGTGTATTTATTATTAAACGAAGTATTTTATTTTAAAATATTGAAATACTGTTTAGATAAGTCCGAATATATTCACCCCTTATTGGGCATGCGTATATGATTAGGTGACGAAGAAATTTTTTCAGAATCAGTAAAGAGCTTTTTTTTCTATTCTTAAGGTAGATTTTT